>JAIUCT010000028.1:4437068-4457238 GCA_021307375.1 Tetraneura akinire
AATAATAATAATAATAATAATAATAATAATAATAATAATAATAATAACAATAAAGCTGTTTTGACATAAAAAATATATTTTAAATAAATTACGCTGAATTGATATTTGAGTATTTTTCACTTTCGGTACGTGTATTTATTGTTCTAAACGATCCTCGATTTTATGTCCAAAATCATATGGGATAAATAGATTAATAGATTAATAAAAAAATGAAGTATTCACTGCAGTAATTTTATCGTTAAATAATGATATAAAAATTTGGTGTTATACGCCAAAACGTCCGGAAACGTGTCTCGAGTAATTATCGTAATAATTATTTATAATATTGGAATTGACTAAAACTGGCCGACTAGCTGGCGTTTAAGTTGCGTCCGAGACGTTTACGAGGCGATCACACGCGTCGTAAATCAATAATGATTTAAGAGTTTCGATTTTTAACAGATATGAACTCGAATTTTTTTTTTATAAAATGAATGTTTGTTGATAATATTATTATATATAGTGTATAAACAACTGGAAAGAAAAGCATCCATCAAATTTGCAGTCTTAGACTCAGTTTAGTACTCGAGGTGAAATTCGTATATTTTACTAAATAAATCGTAATTTTTTTTTCTTTTTTGTGGATTTTGAAGTCTATTTAGTTACATATAATATTAGGTACTGATATTATAACGCGTGCGTAATTTAAAAAAAAAAAATCCCTAATTTTTAACGAGCCTAGTTTTGATCGTCCCCGCCAACCGGACGCATAATTTTCGAGACGATTTATAAAAACGCGTGACGGCTGGAGTGTTAGACTGTATAGTGTATTGGCTATATTTTGTGTCCGGCAACATGTGTGCGCTACGCGTTTATCATCACGTCGCATTCTCGTGAAATCCGTTTTGTGTTAATTGGGACGGTCAAATGTCAAAATTGCAGTTATTGCCGCATTTCTATATTATAATATTATGTTTTATAAAATAAAATAATATATGATTCATACGATATTATAGCATATATATATTATAAATAATGCGTCACGTCGCCTCGTGTCCAGCAGCTGACACTGCGGACGTTTCGTATATAATTATTGAAATTATTATTATTATTATTATTATCGCGCGACGAGACGACCGTAATAACTCATTAACGCCACTCGCATCCGCGGATGTCGAATTTGCCCTCTTCGCGGCGAATCCTTCAGCGCTGCGTACCGTCCGGACCCTTCCGAACCGCGTCCGCAACCATCGTGTCCGGTTAGGTTATATTTATAATAATATCGGGTGTTTTGTACCATAATAACATATTATACACATCTCGAATTCTTGACCTCCGGAGTTACTTATACGTTTATACGTAATAAAAATAACATTATTATAAATTTTCATGTTATTATACGTACCTAATAATAATTTTATAATAATAATATAATACGTTATAATATGTAAAATGATAATAATATTCTATCGTGTGTATTAATGTTATGTAATACGCGCTAGGACGTTAATGGCCCTCGACGTTCACGGGACCGTATCCCGACAAACAATAACACATCGTATATACATACGGGGACAGATATAATGTGCGAGGGATTGACGCGAACGCGCTCGAGCCATAATACTGCAGTAACCCTTATTGTGCGATATTCGACGGGCTAATAATAAAAACATAATAATAATATTATATCACTGTATCGTCGCCGTATATAATACGTATATTAAATAGAGAGCCAAGCACGGGGACCCTCTTCCTATCTGCCGGGGCCGGCAAATACCCTTTGTATTTCGTATGATGTGTCTAATAAATATATATATATATAATATTATCGTGTGCGAAAGCGGCAAAACAGCAGACAACATGTGTCAATGATGCGGGAAATTAAATAATTCGAAGAACGTGCACGCGAAGGGCGGAAAATCGACCCCGCAATAAATCAAATTCCTGTAAACTGTTGCGGGTTTTCTTAACTATAACATTTAACGTATATATAAATATATACAATATATTAGGAATTTATGATATCATATGTACAAAACGTTTCGATTAAAATATTATATTCTAAAAAGACGAGCGTGGCTATTTCTAGTATTTTTTTTTTTTTTATTTTATGTACTGCTTCTTATCATATTTTTTATGTTTGTGTATAGATATGATAACACATTGTGGGTCGATTTCGTACCTATATAATGTAATATTCTGCGAAACTCTATTTTAACGAATTCGTTTTTAATATAATATTATACCTATGTGCTTTTCATAATATACGCGTAATCATCGACTAAAATAGCAGTATTATTTTATGAAAAAAGCAAATTTTAACACGGAATGTTTCTATATTATAATATTATCTCTTATTTTGCGTTTGGTGTTATCGCGATAACTTTTTGCAATATCATTATGTAACGTGTAAATACGCGTTTATTACAATTTGTGTATATATATAATTTATACATAATATATATCATTCAATACGTATATTGTATATATATATATATAACGTATTACGACGTGGATGCCCGTCGAGGGAATTAATATTAAAAAATAAATAAAAAATGAAAGTTTTCGGGGATACGAGAGAAAAAAATAAATATATATATACGTTGGCAATCTCCCGAAGACGACGTTCGGTCATAAATAATAAATGGAAAAGTGGAGTTTAATTTGTACATCGGCCTAAGGGTGTCACGTGCTATATACCCGGTACACACACGCGTTCGTCGTTTTGGATAGGGACACGTTATACAATATATATATACTTTATACTTATGTAAGTAATTTTTGTTCTTTTGTCTTTTCGCCCTTTTTATACGCTCGTAATTGCCAACACGATAAACACTACGTATATTATTATTATATACACGTATACTTATTTGTTATTTTTACATTTTTTTTTCACCGACCAAATTATAAAATCGAAAAATCGAAGGGGAATAATATATATATATATACATATACAGATAACGGTCCGTGCGCGAAACGTCTATATATAGTTATATTATAATATGTGTATAATATGATAGTAGGTATATATACGAGGTACATTCGGGAAAAATATAATAATATTAAAATAACTACCCCTGACAAAATCTTGACAGTTCAACGTCTTTTTTTTTTTTTAATATTTTTTTTCCCATTTTTGATTTGGCACAAAGTCACGGTTTAGTGAACACTTGACGTTTTGCATACAATTTCAATATCACACACACACACACATAGTATTATACATCTGTTCGCGAACGTACATAAATATATATTATATAGATGACGAGTGTATACGATTTGGAAAAAAAAATAATATAATTTGAATATAATATTATACGGCGGTTTTTACCTGTTTTCTTATATAGAAATCCCAACTATATATATATATAATATTATAATATATTATATTGTATAATATGGGTACCGTATACACATAAAAATATATATGCGAATTATTATGCATAAAAAAAAAAAAAAAAAAAAAAAGAAAAATTTGTATAAAAACGTACCGCGTATATAATAAGAACGTTGATTGAGGTCTCCCCATATATATATATATATTTATAATATACACATTATAATAATGTGTGTGTCCCTTATACGTATTATATTCTGCACGCGAGACACTCGAATTATCAACCGACCCCGAATAATATTTTTTTTCTTTTCGCTCTCTCGCCGTGAACTACCATTTTTCCGGTCGTCGGATCACAAGTCACGTCGAACATATTATATATATATAAACAAGAATAACAACAATATCGACCTGGCGACTTATATAATAATAATAATAATATATATATTATCCGTTAAAGGCAAAGAGAACGAGCGCCGAGACCACTCGAGACAGGAAAAACGAATTCGTTTTTCCGCTCCGGTGAAGTTTTTCTAGTATATTATATAGGAGGCGGAGCTCGCTCGGCGGGCCTTGTCCAATTAGCCAGACGTCGGGCACGGACCTTTCGTTTGACGAAGGCGTGGTCGGGCCGACCGCGGCACGCAATAATACAGACAACGCGTACTATATATTATAATATAATAATAATATATTAAATATATATAGGTACGCATTATATTTACATACAGTGCGGTTAGTTTGAGTCATCGCCAAAGTTTCGTCCGGATTTACCGCGCAAGACAATAATATAAAATGATAATATAATTATACATTTATACCATTATTTATGGTACATATAATAATGTATACCTAACCAGTAACCTAACCTATAGTTTTATGAGCGAAACGCAGCGCAAAAATATTATAATTTAGTGAAATCGAAGAGAAGATAGAGAAAAATCACCGTCCCGCGATTTTTTTATTTTATTTATATTTTTTTTTAACGTTTTATTTATATATGCCCGCGTCGGATCCGTAGTTTATGTACAATATCATATAATATATGATATACGTACGGATTTCGAAAATATACAAAACAACGGGAAAATAATATAATATATACGCGTATTAGGTTATATTATTAAAACGATATTTTCTCCCGCAGATCCGCAAACGGCGGCGTGCGGAAAGGAATAAGACCGCGCCACCGCCGCAGCGAGTTTTCCGTTACGTTTAACTGACAAATCAGTAATATGTATAATAATATATACGCGCCAATTCTTCCGCGGAAATGATTGAGATGAATGGTGCCACGTCGTCTCCACACAAGTGCGAGCGAAAACGTGGTATACATTATATGGTATATTGGTATATATAGACGTGCAGAAATGCCTAGCAGAGATTTTAATATAAGCGTCCGTGTATATGTGTACATGTGTGTGTGTAAACAGTGATTTTTCAGGAAATCATTCCGGGCCCGCGGACAGCGTATCACGCTCCGAATGGTTTTTACAGATGTGTGAATGCTCTGATAACAGATGACGCTTATACTCGCGTATAAGGCAATATACGTAATATATATATTATACTCTGTTTGATTGATGAAAATCCATTATTGCCAATTCCCCGAGCTTCGTATAGTCTTCGTCATCGCATTATAATATAAACGTATATTTTTGTATATATTCGCACAAAAAATACAGATATATTTTTATTTTTTAAATTCCAACAAGTATATTATTGTATTATAGTTCGGGATACGGACTTTCTTTGTAACGAATATTCAAATTATATAATAATAAAATATGATATTTTATTATTTTTATTACGTATAATAGCTACAGCGTGGAATCTGGTTAATAGGCTAATATTTAGATAACTATAGCGAATCGTGATTTTCGAGAGTATATATAACGGCTCTCTATACATAATAATATCGAAAATATATAGTGACAACGAATTCCAAATATTGCCAAATGCGTAAGTATATTATAAATTTATGAATATAACTATATAAGTTTAAGCACATACTATACACGCGTCCTGCTGTGACAATTTTGAAACCACGCGCGGTGTATTTATATATATAGATTGATTTAATAATATTTTATAAAAGATTCAAATATTACATATTTTGAAAGAGTGCGCAATAATTCTTCTTCGCTTATATTATTATTATATGCGGATATAGACACATTGTTATTTTTTCGTCTTATAACACGGTATATATACCTGTAAACAAGTACCATCATACTTACATACCTATAACCACCTAACCGTATATGAGTATGTTATATACTTAAAGTCCTAAACCCAAAGGCTTTACAAATATTATATAATATAAGTACGTGTTATATATGTTGTTTCGAGTATGTTTCGACACATACCGCGATGGAAATATTATTGTATTATTGGTACACGGTGACGAGTATTATAATATGCGTATTACAGTATATAATAATACTTCTATTTTATATATTATTATTTTTTGTATTATTATGGACTCGTCTCGTTGAGTTGTTTATTTCGCTCGATAAAATTATCATTATTATAAAAAAAAAAAAAAAGATACGCTCCGAGTGCGAAGAAAAAAATATATACCTATATAAGTTATAATATTATATTATATAGGATATAATACTCGTGTATTGTCGAAACGTTTCTTTTCGAACCACTCGATTTAGCGATAACGCGTGCGATAGTTGATGCGCATACACATAATATTATGTTATTGTTATATATACCCACCGTGAACTTGTCTACTGCACATGTATAAAATATATATTATTATTAATATAATATGCGAGAAAAATTGTGAATTTGTGATATACCTATAGGTACCTATAGTACCCAAAAGAGCGTACGTAAAATCCGCGTTCGTGCGCGTAACGCGATAAAAACGCGTTTTCGGTGTGTATATACAATATTATATTGTCACACGTATATAATATGTGTTAGGTAAAAAATGAAAAATTAAATATACCGCGGTAATATAGCTGGTATGTACCTATATAAAATACTTTTATCGGCTTCGCGATATACGCGTATTAAATACAGAGGGGTCGAAATTATAATATACGGTCCGTCGTATTTTCAGTGTACTTATTTGGACATGCAAAACGTTAGATTTATATCAACCAGACAATAATAATTGTATAATAATATTATAAGCGAGAACGTTGCTTGTAGGTATAAGATTTAATAAAAATAATAATAAATACCAAATTTAAAACCACGCAAACAACAAAATATTATTGTATGTGCGTTAAAAAACATATTATAATCAAAAAACGATCGCCTGCTCTGTTGGAAATTTGTGTTATATACCGAAACGGTATAAGCGGTAAGTAGAGGTAGCTTATATATATATATATATATATATATATATATATATATATGCATACATATAGGCAGTTTAAATATTGTGTTTTTAATCTTCAACGCGACTTTCGCCGATCACCCTGTATACGTAGAACGTAATAATACGCATATATATAGGTACGAGCAAGGGATGCTGTGCGCGACGGTTAAACCTGGTACAAACATAAAACGACAAACCGTGTGGAGTATACAGGTATATATATATATATAGGTATACCTATTATAACTACGTGTAAACAGGTGTGAATAGAGTATAAAATACACGTAAAATCGCGTCAAGAAAATTATCTCTTATGCGGCATTCCTCGGCCACGAACGCACACGCGGATTATATTATTATTATACACGCGCATATCTATATATAATATTATTATATAGCGAGATATTTCGTATGCCCCACGCGTTATATTATGTTATTATATATTATATTTTCGATGCGCGTCCGAACATAATACACCTTGTATATTATTATTATTATTATTATTATTATTATTATTATTATTATTATTTATTATTATCATGTATAACGTGTGTGCAGTAGTCGGTTTCGGTGTAGCGGCGTACCGCCCGCCGGGGGCAGATGATACCGACCATAAAATTCGATCAGTTCACACCTCGTCGTGGGGACTCGACGACAATGCTCATGCGGACATTAAGCGGTCGGAACGTATATTTATATATATTATACGATGAGTACATTGTACAATACTCGTATTATAATAGATATACATATTATTATAATATATATATATATATATATATTAACGCATAACGCGGTTTTATCCTCGTACGGCTCAATAATAATAATAATGATAATAACGACGGTTGGGTATAAAACCTATGCGACAACACGACCCGACGAATAGGTGGCGAATTTTCCGGTCGGACGAGCAAACAAATTTTAATGAACCAAATATATAATATGTTATTATATTATTTTGTTATATTGTATTATTATAACGTGAGTGACGCAGCGTGCGAGAAACGTCTGCGATGGTCGAACGAATAAAATACGAATAATATATTGTAAAATAATTTAACACAATATTATACATATTATATTACGTAACTTTTTGTCAATTTTAAAATATTTATATTTTTTATATTATAATATTTATGTAGGTTTAACTATGGTTTAAGTATAATGTACAAGATTGGACATATTAACGATAGTTAAGTTAAATAAAGTAATGTAAGAGTTAAGTAAAGTTGAATTACATAAAGAGTTACTTTTTTAATATTATAAATTTATAACTTAATGAGTTAAATTTTTTTTGTAAATGAACGAGTTATTTTTCAGTTCATCATTCTACTTTTGACGTTAAGTTGAAGTTTAATAAAATAATTTTGTATAGAAATTACGATGTTTTCGTATAATATATAATTGATAATTCAATATATTATTATATATTCATACTTTCTTCACTGTAATATTGGTCCATTAAAATTGCGCCCTGCAGTTAATATATATAATATATAATAGTTATATAAAATATATTTTTATGTACAATTTTGACTATGATACTATATGGACTTTTTCTATTTCTATCGTATAAATAATATTTTAATAGTAGCCAGTAGGTATATATATTCCGTATAACTCGCACTTTTAAGTATACATAAAGAATAAGTTATAGCTGTGAACGAGATATCTAAAGAAAATATTATATAAATTACAACTTATTTTAAACATTAATGGTTTTTCTTGATTGGTATTTAGAAATTATATATTATATAATATTATTTATGTTATATTTATATAATGATGAGAAATTAGAAATATAATTCAATGTATAATATTTTTTTTTTTTTTTAACTTAATTCTTTATTTAGCAATCTGTAACAATTTTGAACAATAATAAGCTTAATTGATAAAATAATAATATAATTTGACAGGAGTGGCTGAGTGAAGAGACCTCCCAATGGAGATACTTCGACAGGATAATGTATAATATAAAATATAAAAACGTATTGTATTCACAAAAACTGGACTACTTACTGCATGATGGACATTTATTATAATGATTTATTTTTTATAAATAATTGTTATTTTTTATTTCATGTTACTTGTTAATAAATTATATACCTAATATAATAGCTTTGTTTCCTGGTAAAACGTCAAGAGTGAAATAAATTAATATATTCCTTATAATGCCTTTTTCTATTTTCCATTAAAATTTTAATATACATTATTATTATTCTAAATATTAACTCCAGCGAACGAATTATGTATAAATATATTTTTTTTTTTTCAATTAACTTTTAACGTCTTTTAAAGCTACAACTGCAATCAAAATAGTGACTTTTAATTTAACTATATTAAACATAATTAAATATAAAATAACTTAACGAGTTAAAAGAATAATATATATTAGAATGTTCACTCGCCCAAATTTGGTATACAAGTATAATAATATAATATGTATTCGTCTATCGATCTATATCGTAATAAAAAAATATCGTTAACGCGAGAGAATCGCGCCGTATAGTATAAAAATATATAATAATGTCAATTTCGTTTTCACGATCGAAACTATATGTATAGGTATTTCTTTTTTCGCGGATACAATACTACACGTAACTCGTATTATTGGTATTATTTATAAGAAGAGTTATAATATCGTATTTATATATACGTTAAAAGGGATCGGAATATAATATATAGATAGATGACAATATATGGATATAACTTCTAATACTCTCTCTTTTCCTTTCGAATCGGCACACACACACACACACACACACACACGGGGGCGGCTTATTATTACATACACACAGACATTTCGACGTCGTTCGTATTCGCAGTTTCGCACGTATCTATAACTTATATAATATTATATTATTGTCACACATAATATTATATCGGTCGCTTTTACGTATATATAGTGTGAAGCTAATCTCGCGGAGATCCCCTGCGGGGTCATCCGACACCTTGGCGATATTATATATCCGTCGATTCGTCCCTCTGACAACTGTCAAAGTGACGTTCGGGTTTTTTTTCTCACTTCACACCTATTGTCCGCGAACCGCCGCGGCGAGTTTCCGTTGGCGGTGTATATATACGTATAATACATATATGTATTGCTGTGAATACAGCGTGTTTCCGAGATCTCGAGCAATTTTTTTTTTTTTCGTCATTCTTCGCTATATCGATCGCATCATCGTTTCCCTCTCGTCTGAGGCCATATATATATAATATAATATATACCTATTTATATGTTTACTGTTATTTACCTATTATATATAGGCGAAGAACAATTTTTATATACGAGAATAAAAAATATAAATAAATATAAAAAAAAAGGGGACCAAAACAAAACGCGAAAGACCGTCGAAAATATACGTTTTATTTTAATCTTTACCCTCATACCTCTCTGAATCCTTTTTCCCCAGTTATTTGTAAGATATATAATATTATTATTATTATTATTGTATATTATATTTTTTTTTCATTCACTCACCTCCCAGGCGAATCGCGAATCGTCTGGCTTGGGTCCCCATTTTCCCAGAAACGGTCCGTACTTGATGCCTTTGGGCAGCAGACTTTTTGTCCACACGCCGCCCGCGCCCGCGTTCCGCACCTCGAAATTATACGGCATGGTGGTCGCGTTCGCCGGCAATTCGAAAAAGTTAAACCCGCTGTTCAGACCGGCTGTGGCGCCGATCACGCTGTCCACGACGCCCCGATCGTTGCCCACCGACGACGCCACCAACGTTTCCTTTTCCACGTTGTTGTTGTTCCTGTTGCTGTTCGCGCTGCTGCTCCGACTACGGCTGCTAATGCTACCGTCGCCGCCGCCGCCGCCACCACCACGGCCACGGTCACCGCTGCTACTATCGCCACTGGAAACCGAACGCTCGTCGTCACTGCAGCGACCCGCGTCCGTATCACCGCCGCCGCCTCCATCGTCACTACTGCCTGCGTGATCAAAACAAACGCGTTTGAAATTATTAAAAAACATATTATATTATATATTAACAATTATTCATTTTATATTATATATACGAAAAATATTTAATCCGATATTTCTATATTTTTTTACAACATATAATATTATATAATTAATATAATATTTAATTTTGAATAATATATACCACGGTACATAAATATTATAATATGTGAGCCTGTATATAATATTATATGTGTATAAGAAAATAAGGCGTATAATATATTATATACCTACTGCGGTTATGGTCATATCAATATAATATCCGATATAGATCAGATTTCTAAACCGTTATATAATTTGTAGTGCAGGCACAATTATTAATTGATCGTATTTAAAATAATAATAATATAATACGCGTATTGAGTTACTGAAAAATACCAAATATATGAACATTTCCATTAATTGATCACAAACAGTCGCCGTTAAACGATAATAATATAAATTATTAATTTTATTGCACGTTTCGCCATAAATCGCGGTTATTATATAAGATTTATTATCGTGAAGCATATATAGGTATATTATAATATTAGTTAAATGTTAAATATAAAAATAGTATATGATGATAATCAAAGTTTTCGAACGTATATAAAATAATTGCAAATTACTATATGTTTAATATGTTTATATATTTTTATATAAATACTTATGAAATTTAAAACTTCGTTTCATAATTTTAGGTATATTTAAGTATCTATTATCAAAAATTACAAAAAAAAAAACATGCGAAATAACTGCTTATATGCTTATGATTGTTTGATTTTTAGAATTCGTATAATGTGTATAAAAGTCCTGAGAAATTTGGACAGTAAGTAAACTATTATATACTTAAAATAATATGTATATAACCATTCTTGTTGTTGATAATCGCTAACATAAATATTAATACGTATACTTGACGTTCAAAAATTTAAGATAATATAACGCGTATCATATGTAATCGTTTATTTTAGACTCATCCGTCGTCATATATATATGTACATAACATCATGTATAGTCCGTATACTTATATGCGACATCATAATTATTGACAAACAATGCGTCTATCTCGGGGTTTCTTTTATCATCCTATACATTCAAGGTCGACAGTACAAATATTTGTACAAATCATCCCCGCGCCGATTTATTACTTAACTCTTTGATGACATTATATTGTTTATTGCTCTTTTGCAGTCTCACACTAATCGTAATAATATATAAAAAATAAACAAAGTTGAAAAAAGGGATTTTTTTTTTCGTTCTTGTTTTACTGTTGTTTTTTTACAGTCGAATCCCCTAGGAGACATGATGTTTCGACACCGGTCGAGATTAAAACAGGCAAACACCGTCGCTGTCCCTGGTTTAATCGCGTAAATGATATATTATATATTTCGTTCTTATCACAAACAAGCACTCGTCGCGGTTTCTCTCGTGTCTGGTGGAGAAAATATATTATAAAAACAACAGCAATAATAAATGCATTTTTATCAATATACAATTGCGATATTTTTTATATCCAGATACGTAATATTTTCATAAATTCGCGAGAATGTAATATATATATGGTTTATTATGCAATAATAATACGTATATAATATTGAAAGTCAGATGAAATGTTTTAAAGTTTTTTATGCTAAAAAATTATAAATTACAATTAATAATAGTATACGAGATATGTCCACGAAACATAATATAACATTTAATAAATATGTTATAATAAAAACTCTTAACAAACACATCACGATTGATTGAAAATCACGATAATTATATTATAATAATGTATGTATTGTATGTTATAGTTATATTACCGTGTGACGCATTCGATGACTAAAATACACGATAGGTGTTATCAAAATTGTTTATACTTATCAGAATCAACAGAATCACAACGTTATTATTATTACTGCGAACTTAAAGATGCTGAACAAGCTATACACGCGTATATATATCGCATAAAATATATATATTCCATTGTCCCGATTACTTGGGTATATTTTATAATGATTATTATCGATATAACGTCAACTATTTGTGTATATTATATTATGTACCGTGTAAAATAATAAAAAGTCGAGTTCGCGGTTAATGGTGTTTTCACACACGGGCATTATAATATTATAAAGCTATTATATAGGCGTATAATGATATAAAATTATATAGAAATGTGCACATTATTATAATATAATATACGTATATAATATATGCACATGGCATATAAAACGAGCTGCAGTGTTCAATGGGAACCGAGTAACATGATGAATGGAAATACTTTAGAAAAAAAAAAGAAAAAGAAATAATATCATATACACACATATGTAATCGATCGAACGTTATCGCCGGGTAAAATATGTGCAATATATTAATAATAATAATAATAATATACGAGCGTAATCGAACTGATAATATTAAATATGAGGATATTTATTATTATTCCTTCGATCACCGGTAAAGTATTCGTGTGTATATAATATTATATTAATGATTGTACAAGTTACAAGTTTATAGCATAAAAGTAATATTATACATATATAATATATTATTGTATATATAGTGATCGTTGATTTTACTCAATGTGACAATATATTATTCATCGCGCAGTCTGTCGCGCCTTCTGTCTGCAGTTAATGAAATATAATAATATATACGAGTATTGTGTTTATATATATATGTATCGTATACAAAACCTGCGATTGTTTACATCGAACAACGATAACGAGTCTTATACATGAGCTTATACTTAAACAATTTCGCAGGGAACATTTTTTTTTTCTAGCTAGTATCGTTAGACTATTATTTGTTATATTATATTATATAACATCCGCAGTACAGGATATAATAATATATATTTAAATGGCATATTTTCGGTTTTAACATAAACATTCATAAGCTGCAGCGTCTCTCCATAATGTAAAGGACGCATTTTTATAAAATGAAAAAAAAAAAATAATAATATCCCGTATATAATACGAAATATATTTACAGGAAAAGGGTTCAATAATAATATATAGGATGTATGGATATCATAAATAGTCGTTATAAACGCATTATATATAGTAATAAATATTTATTTTTGAACAAAAAAAAATTTAAATAGATTTTATCATTATAATACTTTCTGTATTTTCATATACGAAACATACGATAAAGATTAAAATAATATAAATATATATTGATCAATATTTATGTATACAATACATAATATTATAATATGGTATATAGTCTTTTATTGCATATAATATAATGGATTCCCCTTATCTCACATAGTCACATTTATTAAATAAACTACGCATTGTCTTAAATATATTACCAATATTATTATCTGTGTACCTATATTAATATACGCATATATACAATTTCAATATTATCAAAATTAGCGAAAAATCTAAAATTTAATATTATTATGATTATTTGTAAATTATTGATATACATTAAATTGATCGTCATCTGTCAATCAGAAATTCGTTTTTAACGTATCTATAATATTATTTATTTTACAAACGCGCGATGTACATCAGCTGTGTACGTATATATTATACATAAATAATATATATAAAGAGAGAAGCGACGGCTATTATATAAAATGAAATTTTGGCGCTTTACAATCGCCACGTTTGAACTTTTCATCCCTGCGGTTTCATATAATAATATTATATAAAATTGTAAAAAAGTGTTAATAATCATTTTTTTTTTCAATTTCATATTATATTCCGTAAATTGCGTTTTCAATATTTTGACGGATTTCTACACGGTTCACGTCCGTTAAGCAAGAGGGAAATTATATAGATATGTTATATAGGTACTTGCAAATAATATACTAGGTATATACCCACATGAAATTGTCTCATGTAAACCTGTTCGGTCCTATATATACAAGAACCAATATCGCAGTCGAATATTGCATTAGCGAGAGGGGACTATTGAATTATTTTATATCTATAATACCAATTGAGGTTTCATGGTATATGCTCCCTGACAACAAAATCGTCAAGCGTTTTTTAATATGATATAATATATAAACATTCAATATATTATATATATAAGGGTATTATACAAATAATATAATATTTCACAATTTAACGCCAAATAAGACCAATTATAATTGTACCTAAATATATTTTTTTAATCATTTTTTCAATATTATTTATATAGGTAGTGTTTACGCGCGTATTTTATATAATAAATAGTTCTATCGAATGATATCAATCAATACTGCAGATTAATACTATATAATATAAAATTCATATTATATAATTTTATTATGTATAATTAATGTAAAATTTCGTATTTTTAATAAAAATTTAATTTTCAAATTTATGTAAAGGGTTGTTTTTTTTAAATTTACTATACACGAAGTAAAAATTTATCTTGATAAAAATATAATTTAAATGTTTTATCCAATATAAATCTATATACATTCATTATATGTTTATAGATTGTGCAGTGTACCTATATTGTATAATTTATACAGATTAGAACATTTTTATTATATGTACAAAAAAAGGAGAGTTTATTATTTAATTATATAATATTATGTAGGTACTATGAATATTTTCACTATATTTATTTTGTTAAAACGATATAGTTGCATGTCACTGTATGTAGTTATAAGGTCAAATTTGCATTTATCAACATTACAAGAAATTGAGTTTAATATTAAAATTATAATACGGTCATATTATATTGTTCCATACAAAAGGTAATAGTCGGACGTTTTGCGGCGTGAAGACATAATATGACAGTTATTTTATAGTAGTTTAACAAAACATTTAATTATTAAATTATTTAATGAAATTTTAATATATACCTATATATGTAATAATTAATAATCGTAAATCATAAAATTATAATATTTTGTTAAACTGGTTATACGGCAGAGCAGTCTTTTCGCCGAAATGTCCTGTAGGCCGATATTTTGTAGGTATAGGTATATGATAAAAAAAAAAACAAAACAATTATATACCAATAATATCTATATATTTACATAATTCGACAGGAAGGAATCTTTTTATGATATTTGAACTGATCAGTATTTATACCTGAATATATAAGCAATAATTGCAGTGATTAAAGGTGATGGGGATCCCAAAAAGGAGTAGTCACTTTATGTGGACGACGCATCTTAAAAATGTTTATAATCTTATAGCAGAATATATTATAATATTATTAATATTTTATAATCTTATAAAATGTATAATATAAGAAAAACGCGTATTTTTATATAATAATAATAACTCACCTCTGCTCATATCGTCCTTGGCGCGGCGGGACGACGTCGAAGCATAAACGGACGAATATATAATAAGCGATTAAAAGCAAATGTATTATTATATTATATATTATGCTGTCTAGTGTTGAGACTGCGTTGAACAATAATTTATTATACAGGTATATATATATATACAAAACAGTCACTGTTTATTATTAATAATATTTTAATAAACTGAATTAAAATCGAACAAAATCACAAGAGTCTGTCGCACAAACGCGACGGCGGTAACGATAACTCGTTCTCTGAATGTATATTACAAAAAAAAATATTATATATATTAATAAAATTAAAACAATTGTGTTCACTCTCGGATTGTTAATACGTAAATAAATATATTGTTATAAAATAAATCGTTTTTACGATAAAAGTATAAAAAAAAATTACGCAGACGAGAAAATAATGCACATAATTATTATTATTATAATATAGTGTCAATCCGCGTTTATATTTAAAAATGTTAAATCACATTAATTATCGTGCACACGGTGAACGAGGGGGACGATCGAAGACGTTCGTCACGACTGGCTGCAGCGTTCACCAGACCGCGAACCGGATCGTCGCGATCGGACTGTTGACTGCCGCGGCCGGGGCACGAGATCGACGACGCCGAAGCTGTCCAGGCCGTGGCGTCAAGGGCGGTGGGGGATGCCCGTCGGTGCTCACGCACGCACGCGATCCCGTCGATTATGATGCGCACTGGGACGATGTTGTATTACGTGTTCCTTTGACGGTAAGTGGGGGGGGGAGAGGCGGAGCCGATTTCGGAGATTGTGGGCGTGGCTGGCACCCTGCCAGCTGCAATCGGCGATTCCCCACCACCGCCGTCGTTTCATCATCATCAGCGGAATCGTCCGTCGCCGCTCATCCGCGGGCGATCATCGCCGCTCATCGGCGACGCGAGCGCGCGGTCATCCGCCAGGCCACCCTCGCGTCTCCCGCCGCATACGGTCGGCGGCGGCCGCCTAAACGGTTTTTTTTTTTTTTTACTTTTTACTTTACAGTTTACACCCTCATCTACAGCTTCCGTAATTATCCATTTATATATTTATATATTTATATTTATATATATATATATATATATATTTATTATTATTATTATTATTACTATCATATTATATACAAGATGATAAACAAAAATATTTATTCATATAAATATAATATTGTCTACGGTATGTAATACGATATACCTACGCATCATTCAAAATTACATCAAAAATATTTAATTTTCTGTGATTTAATATATTTTCATCCCTCTTTTATATTATATAGGTATAAGGTATATATATATATAAACATATAATGGAAAATTGATATTTTTAATATTATTATTATGTACCAATATTTTTATGAATATATAATGCCATAAGTTTTATAATATATTATATTATACTTATATTATACATACCGCTATACCTACGCTATATACTTTTTGAAATGTATGTGCATATAATATTATACCTATATATAAATTCGATTCATATAATATAAATATTCAGTAATTTATTATCCTATATATACCTATTATATAATACAAAATATAATAATCGTATAATACCCACCTGCATGTGTATGTGTGATGTATACGCGTGTATGGCGTTCTGTTATTAATGAAAAATCGAACAAGTGGTTTTACGTCGTTGCGTATTTTAGTTTTATACCGCTATATAGGTGTATACATATATAATATATTATACATATAACCTATAATAATATATTATGCGAAAGTGCAAAATAATAATATAGTAAAACAACAACAAATCGAATTCGAACGTAGGTATAATATAAATATATATATATATATTTATATTATATATAAGTACCAATACGGCTATACCTATAGGTATATTATATTAATAAAATATTATAATAGTTGATAATTTATATAATATATGTATTATATTTTTATTTTTTAGGAATTTATAAATTTATAAATTTTTTATAGTCATTTTTAAGTTTCAAAGTAATTTTTTATAGCGGTATATTACTAAATAAGCGTTTATATAGTGTGATCAGATATAGTTATAATAATATTCCTTATATAATAATGCATATAAATTATATATAAAACTTTAAATTTGTATATAATTATGATAATATAATATATATATATACCTTATAAGTTATAACCTATCTGGCTATATATTTGTATAATATGCGAACATTTTTATATCGAATTTATACATTATACGCATACGAGTATTATAATATTATATAATATACGTAAAATCTATTTGTATATGTCACTAATCAGATCTTATTATTGGGTATTGATAGTCGATTTATATATATATGCTAAAAAATATTAAGTAGGTAAATATAATTATCTATTTTATTCTATTAACGCCTTGTATATATACATAGAATATTATTTTATTGTCTATATATAATTTATAATATAACATTCTAAGGGTTGGATATAATTTACATTATAATAATATACAATATATTATAATTATACTATATATATATATACCTCCTCATAAATAACATAAACTTATATATATATAAATAAAAACCCAAGTCCACAAAAAATATACTTTATTATTTTAGTAAATATGTATTTCGACAACGATGTTATCATCTTCAGTACTAAAAAACACAGACTGATCAGTTAAAAAAAAAAAAACTTATATAATATTTTAAATTTTCTATTAATTTAATAATTATCAAATTATATTACAGCATTATATAGACAATTAATTAGTTATATTAGTATTAATTATTTAATTACTGTATTATAGGTGTACCTACCTATATATATAGGTAGGTACACCTAATACAGTACCTATATATATAGGTAGGTACACCTAATACAGTATTCGTAAAAATCGATTGGGTAAAGTGAGCGAATGCTACGACGGGCATCCATAACTATATATAGGTGTTAAAAAAAGTTATAAAAATGAAGAAAATATTGATATGATTTGATAGGACAATAAAATACACAAAATATTAACAATATATAGTACCTATATATAAGCATAAGATATACACTATAATTAATACAATTTTAAATTATCTATATTATACTCGTATGTCGTATACATAATATTGTTAATAATATATTTACAGGGATTCTGATTTAGAATTTTGTGGATGTAATATTCATAAAAATTTAAAAACGATTATAATATTATAGTTACAAGAAAATATAATATTACCTATATTAAAAATTAAAAATTCTATAATATTTTTAAATTTTAATAAGTATCTCACTTTCTGCACACCCCTCGCATCGGCACTGATAAGTGAATATAGAAAATGATCAGACTTTTTGACTGAACATAGACGGAGTTATTAATAATTTTACCAACACTAAAGCAATACAATTTTTTTTTTTATAAAACAGTTTAAGATTATTTCATATGGCATATAATATGTAGTTGTAAATTTTTTGTTAGGGATAATAAAAATAAATTATAAAATACGTAAAATAAATTTAGATAAGATTATGATAAATTTGGGCTAAAGTTTTTGAACAAATTTGGAGATTATTTCATATTTCATTTTTTTTCTTACAATAAAGGTACCCCTTTACATAGTCTGTCCCTGAAACCTGGTTAAGCCACTGCCTATACCTATATATTTTTAAAGTCCATTTAGGTATACCCATAATCCGCATCATATAATAATATATAGTACTAATAATAATTAAACTTTAGAATAGAATAAAACGATATAAACACTCTGTATTATTATTGCGTCTATTATATATAATATTATGCATCATAAAAGCTATACGATATTAAACCTTTATACGAATAGGGTAATATATATGTAACTTGTATATATTTGAAGCTTTTATTATATTATACGTGTAAGGTAACGCCAGCTATAAATATATTATAATATACTGTATGTATAACTAAAAAAAAAACGATAAAGGTATTTAATATTTCAAATAAAATATAATATTCGCATAGCTATTGTTTTACAATTTCACATCATATAAATATATTTATAATATATTTTAATAATGCTCGGTAGTCTCATGTATAAATAATAGTTATTGTTATAGTAAAAAAAAAAAATAAAAATAAAAATATCGTATGTCCGGTCCGCACAAAAATCTGCAGCAGCAATGTCTGTCAAGTTGGCACCGGCACATTATGCTAGAATAATGAAACTAGACTTAAAAAAATGCTAGGAATTTGCTAGATTTTGCTAGGCTATTTTTGTAATTTGCTAGATCCCTGTTTTTTTGGAAATTAGCAAAAATATTTGCCGGTGCCAACTTGACGCCGCACCGGCACATCGTCCGATTCGATCCAAAATTATGTCAAACAATTG
>JAIUCT010000028.1:4457638-4473131 GCA_021307375.1 Tetraneura akinire
ATGTGAAAATTGCCTAGCAAAATCTAGCAAATTCCTAGCAATTGTTTAAGTCTAGTTTCATTATTCTAGCATAATGTGCCGGTGCCAACTTGACAGACATGCAGCAGCAGCAATAACACCTTATATAGAATATTATATAATAATATATTTAATAACGGGTTATTGTTTCGTATATATTATTATATATAAATCGAAATATATTTAAGTAGACCTATGTGTACAATAATACAACGATTTCCACGACAATAATGTATAATAATATAGGCTAGAAAAAAAAAATTCGATATATATTTTCCTTTCCCACGATGACGGCGGCGTGTCCGGATGACATATATAATTGCGGGTCACCGTCGTCACTATTTTTGTTCACTATATATAGCTACATATTCGTTTATGACGTGCAAAATTGCACATTTGTATACACGTATATATATATATATATATATATATATATATATAAATATAATCGGACTCTAGTGTATAATATTATATTACGTAAGTACGAAACGTATAATAATAATAATATTGTATCCTCGCACGCTTTGGACCGCCAAAGTCGAGGATATGCGATGTGTGCGTAATACGCGCGTATATATATTGATGTGTATAGAACAACGAAAATCCGTTAAGGCCGGATGTCGGGGCCACCGGAAGTCATTGGCGCAGTAATAACATATATATATATATATATATATATACACGCGTATATGGGCACAAATCGCGGACGGTCCCCCGCGCGACTCCTGGGCGGCGATGACATGAAGGCAATTGTTATCTGGGGACCGCCCGGCGCTTTCATACGTCAATCCGATTGCAGTCTCGTATTTTTATATACCTATTACATACTATATTATTCGATAATAGTTCGTATGTGTTATTATAATATAGACAATCGACGACGACTATACCTATATTTTTTTTATTTTTATTTTTTCATTTCGCTTTTCTCATCGCTATTACATTGGTATATAATATTATATTATTAAATACTCGTTTCGTATATACGTTTATAATATTATATTTTATCATCCGTGTGCGTTCAAATTCATCGCTTTCGGTTCACTGAAGCTCTGCGAGTGGCCTTCCAGTAACTCTATATATTATATATAATATAATCTATAATAGCAGCATATATATGTATGTATACAGGTATATTATATATGTGTGTGTGCTATACTGTTACAATAGAAACGGCTGCAGAAAATAAATTTCATAAATTATATATCGGCGGATTCGCGGTATAGGTATACGTTTATTTATTATATTATATTATTATATTGCACAACGTGTGTGCGACGTTATATCATATATTATATTATATTATATATTTAATATAATATACATTATAGGCAGTGCCGTTCTTCCACCTAGGCAACCTAGGAAGCTGCCAGGGGGCCTTGTCTTTTTGGGGCCTTTTTCCGTTCTTAAAAGAATTGGATTTATTTGAGATCTAATACAGAAGATAATAATAGAGACTTAATTGTTAATTGACTTTTTAGTTGCTGCCTTGGGGCCCTGGGACTCTTAAGAGCGGCCCTGATTATATAGGTATACACTAGCTGAGATTTTATTGTCTTGTGAACGATGAAGTCGTTATAATTATTTTTATATAATATAAAATTATAATAATAATTTAACAAATAAAAAATTTGTATCTATAAATATATACGTTGACATGCAGTTATCATATAATATAATAGTCGACTATTTTTGTAAACTTTCGCTTTTTATAGGTCATATATAGTTACATATATATATACAAGTATGAGTATAATAGTTAGGTACTATATACGTAAATATTTTGAGAATTATTTGTTGATAATAATAACCCAACAATGTACAAAATTATAATCATATTTTAACGTGGTATTTATTTTAAAACATATGAACCGATAATAGTGTGTTGCGCTGCTTCGATGAGGGATAATATATTTTATATAATATCAACAGGTATCTATATATTATAATTTTATATAACCCGCCCTCTCATGACAGACGGCTTAAGCATTATATATATATAAGTAGAATATAATACGTAAAAATATCATAATTTAGTTTTATAATAATCCAATAATATGCCCTATATATTATTATGAACGACTGTTATTTTCTTGTCATCATCTCGCGATTATAACTAATTATTATTATTATGTTATACATAATACGTACTTACATAGTTACATCATAACCGCGGTATAATTTCTAAAACGGTATATCATTTGATAATAAAATATTATAGCTCCTCCAACCACAATATATATTTATCAAAAAATATACTAGAAAATTGGATTTTTAAATAAAAATATTGAAATTTTGACGAAATTTTTAAAATCATTATTACCCATAAATATAAGTAGGATTTACAATATACGAGTATAAGAACGTATATAAACTTGTTTGATTTTCACAAAACCAACGTCAACATATTTTCACCGTTTGTTGTGCATTATATTTTTTATATATTTTGTGAGCTGAAGGATATAGAAACGTTAGAAACTATAACGAGAATTTATATGTATTGTAATATACAATTATAATTATAATAATAACAATGTACAGATTATATTATAATATTAGTCGATGGACGAAGATATAGATATTATAGTTTTAAACGATCGTGTATATAATATACTTGATTCGAGTGCGGCGTGGTGATAGAAAATCAGATTTCATCCGGACGGCGCGTGCGGTCCAGTAAGAGAGGAAGCAAACCGAAGATTCGTGGCGACGGCGGCGGCGTCGTGCGGTAAATCGCGACGGCCGATCGATATTCGCGACCTTTTCGCCACGCCCTGGTTAGGTAACCCGTAACCATATTATTTATATACGTATATGTAATATATAACGTAAAGTAGCTCCGTCGTATATAATATATAAAATATATACGTCATTTTTTCGAATTATATACATACGGTATGTCGAAGCTGGGCCGCGTTTAAATTTATGCGTTTAAGTCGTTTCGTTTCGTCCCCCGCGACAAAAAACCGCATACGTACCGTCGCCGTACCTGTTTATACATTTTTTTTTTCCCCATTTACATTTTTCGTTCCCGTTTACACACTGCAATACAATCGCGTGTACATCCATACATAGATATACGCGTATTATATACGAAACTCGTCGTATAACGGACACAACGTATATAATATATTATTATATTATTGTGTGAGGTATATCTGTCGCAAACAATTGCTAATCAAAAAGTCATTCACTATAATAGCTGTTATGTAGGTATAGACCCGGAGACGAACGGACGCGACGCGCTCGGATGTGACACGCGTAATACGATACCGCGCGTAGACGAGGCGACGTCACAATATCGTCGTCATCGTTGAAGAAATCGCGCGATGTTCGTTGATGAGGTCGACTCGACGTTATAATAATACACTGCAGAGGAGAGAAGGGTTATGTTTATTATTATAATAATATTACATTTAAAACGAGTACATTATATACATAGAAGTATAGGAATACATGTGTTATATAGGTGTCGTCCGTGTATACTTTACAATATATTATAATGTTTTTCTCATCGTAAAATAATATAAAAATATACGTTGATAAGTCACGACAACGGGGGTAACTCGCGTATATAACGTCAACACAAAGATGATATATAAATATATAAGTACCGGTTGCCCGAGGTTTATTGTGCTTGTGAAACAGATCGGAAGCGCTCGCATATTATATATAAATATAATATTGTTTACGTCATTGTGTGCGAAACGCAGCGGAGATCACTTCGACAACAATAATAATTACTATTGAATTGCAAGCGAGGCAACGAGAACAAGCTGCAAAAACTTAGGAAACAAAACCGCCGAATTATATAACATAATATACCGATCGGCGTGTGTACAATAATAATTACTTATGTGTATATACCAACTCTCGATATTTATATATATATATAGTTGGAGTTGAGACATAACGGATTTTTAATAATTAATATCATCATAATATATATATTTTTGTGTATTTTTTAATGACGAATCGACGTATTGTTATATGTGCCAAAACTGCACTCACTCGCAAAATAGTCTATAATAATTAGTAATAATTATTATTATTATAATATTAATAATTTATCTCTTTAAAAATATTTTTTACGTCATCGACCTCGGACCAAGATTACAGTTACCGTATATATAATATAATAATTTGTATACGGTAACCGTGACCGCGGTATAAACGTTGGACGTATATATATATAATATATATATACGACCATATAATATTATAATACGCGATATAGAAATATATAAGTAAAAGAGGGACGAAGATGCGAAATAAGGATAATAATAATATAGTTTTTTTTATAAATTGAATATATATAATATATATTCCTATATGTATACGAACATATATATCTGTGTTTGTTATATAACGGTGGCGGACACGTGCCATTGTGTGCGGGAAAAGTTTCTTTCTATTTTTCTTCTTTTCCGCGCGTTTATTCGCTGCGCTGCAGAGACGCGGTATACGCAGTGCAGCGTGCCACAAGGGACACCTTTTTTCTTCGACTTATATATCCGTATATATTATGTGTGTGTGTGTTTTTTATTTTTTATTATTATTTTCAATTCGGTCGAAATTGACTTTTACGATTGAAAAATCTCCTGGTGTATACTTTTGTGTATTATATACAGTTCAGTGTGTATATATACGCATCGACCGATAAGGTCAGCGGCTTTTGTAAAGAAGCACGGGCAATAAATGACCCTTCGTCTTGCACAGAAGCATGCGTAATATACGTATATGTTCTATAGATACATTCGGATTTAAAGGATCTTATCTCGGAAAAGGGACGATGATTTTAAAGTCCGGCGTGAAATCGTGATTCACTGTATTTGATTTTTTTTTATAATAATATAGCGCGTATAGCTAACGCACCCCTTTTTTTCGTTTTCGTTCTGCGGCCCATATACGAGCCACGATGACAATCAAATTTCACACTATAGAAGATTTTAAATATTACAATATAATATTATTATTATATTATACATATTATGTTATATGTTTATGAAGACAGATAAATAAATTATTGCTCTTATTAACAAATATATATATATATATATATATATATATATATATATATCTAAACAAACTATGATTTTGTTTTTCATGATTCTGCATTATCTTTGAAACCATATATTATGAATATTAATATTAACCCCTGTTTATAATTAAAATATCGATATTGTTTCACCTTAAGGACGATAATAATGAAGAATAATAAGGGACGATTTGTGTTGAAATGATTGCATGGAACGAGCAGAATATAGAAATATTTAAATGTATTACTCGTATATAGAATAATTGTTATCAAAGTTTTTTATAAAAAATACTTACACATATTCAAATATGCTAGATTACATATATACATATAATGATGATAAAAAATGACTCTTATAATCTTATACCAATTCCAATATTATAATAATTATACACATAATATATTTCACTTTAAATATGATGTTTAGAATAAATTAATAACGTTCAAATAATTAAATGTATTTGTACATTATTATTATATCTATCACGAAATGAGAGACGACGATGACGACGACGAAGGGTAATATTATTATGTCGAAAGAAAAATATACTTTTTGTTCCGTTTTGTACCTTGTACGTATATAGTGACGTAATAATATTATTATAGTAATACACGTATTATAAACGTTTCGCTTTCGTTCGTTCTTATATATTATATATATATATATACGGGCACAACAATAATAATAATAATAAAAAAAAAATAATACTCTTATTCCGAGATTCCGATCGATCTCCTCCGCGTTCGCGAATAAAAACAAACAAAACAATATAATAATAATTCGTTATATATATTATTATATAGAAGCGTACCTATATCGCACCCGGCTCTAAAAAGTTTATTTTCGTCTTATATATTTATATTATATATTATCAAACCAGGAGAGAACTGGGTCAACGACTCTTCGTCTGTAATACCTATATAATATTATTTTATACGTGCGCGGGAAATACGATCTTTCGCGGTACGCCCAAAACGATTGCGCGCGAGTACGGCACGCGCTTCGCGAGACCCTCAGGGTCGTGACGTCGGTCGGTCGTTCGTATATTATAATGCAAGAGATAAACGGAAGAGCCGAACAATCGAGACGCGCGTTGTGCAACGGTACATAATATAAAACCATATAATATAAGACGACTTCCGATGACCGTTATACGAGAACTCGATCGGGCGGGCGCGCGTCCGCTTAAACAATGGAAACGACAATGAAAGCCGCCGTTTGTGTATTCGAAAAACGAGTGTGATGTGTTTACGGTATACGCCAGAAGAAAACGAGAATAATAATAATAATAATAATAATAATAATATTTTAATACAACGGCCGAAGACTAGTTTTCACATCCCATTTCCGGTGCCAGCGCGAGTACTATATAAGACGTCTGCAGCTGTAACAGGGCGACGAGAAGACAAAAAAATATTCGTAAAAAAAAAAAAAGCGTCTTTACAATAATACCGTATGCTCGCACGCGCTCTCGTGTATAAGAAAACGCCCATCGTCGATGAACTGTCACGGGGCACGCGCTTCTCGCGTAAAACGATAACACACACATACTTATATAAAGGTATAATATAGTACCTAGGTATACCGAATATAAAGTATATTATAAGCGTGTTGTATTATATTATATAGGTAACCGGTATAATATTATATTTTATAACCATTAACCAGACTATACACGTTATTATGTATACCGCCCCACGAAAAAAAAAAAAATGAAAATATTGCCGCTACACCTCGATAATATTACATATAATAAATATTATTATATTGTTGTGCGCGCATAAATAATGCGAATATAATAACATAATAATAATGCTTTCACCGCGAATCCGACCGTTTCGCGTCTGTGTTATATGAGAGAAGACGCGAGAACCACGCAAGAATCTGTCGACTTCCGCAACCCGACATCATAATTGTAAGATCGTAGGTATATAGGCGTATAAAAATTCGTAAGTGTATTTATAATAATTTCATCGCGATACATCTTTTTCATTTTCGTACATTTCCATACATTTTTATATGAACTCCACATGAACTATATTGCATATAATTATACGTAAGTAAAATGGTTTTTTAATTTTTAATAATTATAAAAATTCGAATCTTAAAAAACAATTATAATAATATTACATAAACCAAATTATATTGTTTTTAACTGGGGAGTATAATAAAACAATTTAATTTGCAAATTGGGCAAAACTATATCGTTTAGATCAATTTTTTGAAAACGTGTTTTTTTTCTTTTACACATAGGTACTCGTATTATACTTGTATTATTGTTTTTACTTTATCATTTTTAATGCTCCATAAAATAATAACATTCTTAATTTCAACACGTATTTATAAATTATTATCGATGTTTATCCGTTTGGTAATAAATTACGCGTTATTCTTTATGAATCGAAAATACTTTATATACCTACAGTTGACATTGACAATAATTATTGCAACAATAAACAAGTCCCTATATATATCGTGTAAAACTCATTTGGACTTTTAAATAAACTTTAATGGTTTAATACGTATTCACATAAAAAAGCACGACTATAAAATACACACGACTCTATATCAATTATATAGCCTTTAAAATAGATATGACTACTGCTGCAGATGATGTCATATTATATTATAATAATAATATTAATATCACCATAATTCCATACAATGTATATAGTATTTTTGTCATAATGTGTATTTTATAATTTATAAATTATAACTTCTTACAATATTTTATTGTTATTAAATGACATATATTCACTTGTATATAATATTGTACGAACGATGAAATTATAGTTTTATTAATGCGTATATATTATTCACTATTTATATTGAACAGTAAATTATGATAGAATAATTTTAAATTTAATATAGATACATTTTATATTAATAGTTTACTTGATAAATAATACTGACTTGTAATATTGTTCAAACTTTTAAGGAAATATTAATTTACAATGTTTTAAACTAAATTAATCAAAATAATATAATTATAATGTATAATAATTTATAATTGACATGCAGTAAATAGCTTTATTATAGTGAAGCGTAATTTATTATTATTATTTTTTTTATTATTAATTATTATTATTATTGAATTATTTTTCTTGATTATTTTGTTATTGAACTCTGTTTGTACGGCAATTTTATAAAAAAAAAAAAAAAAAAAATCGTAATTTTTTATATCATGTGTTTAACGAGAAAGATATAAAATATTATTATAATTTTATTGTTCGCTATTATGTGTTTATCTGTGTAACTGCGATTGTACATCTACATAATTTTTTAAATTTATTATTATATTATTTAATCTGTGTATATTATTATTATTATTATATTTAGTCCGTATAATATCAATTAAAAAGAATATTATTATTAAACAATTCGTTATTAAGATATTTTATAACTGCACATTTCATATGGTTCCTCAATATTACATTGGTATATTTTTTTCTTATACGATAATCGAATTTCATTTATTTATTGTGCAATTGCGCCAGGTGATGTGAAAGGGAAAACGTCTATAACTGTATTCATCGTTTATAGTATGTATACGAACACGAGTATTGAACAGAAGCGTAGTTTGATCTAATACGAACAATATTAGTTATTTTGAAAAGTTATAAATAGTCATTTTTTTTACTTAACAAAATTGTCGATATTGAAAAAAAAGGATAAATTAGAAAAAAATTTTACAATTATTATATATTATTCAGTAATAACTAATAGATATTATAAAATAACGTAAACAAGTTAGTAACGTATGTATTATACTCGTATATTAATTTATAATTAATAATATAATTACACTGTCGAGATTGGACATTATTTTATATAGTAATGTTTATAATATATTTTACTAAACAAGTATACGAGGTATATTATCAGTATATTCGATAAAATTGAAAATACATTCGATTTTATCAGTTTTAACCAGCATTAATATAATATAATATGTGTATTATTGCCAAACAATAATATTATGTTTGAACGTCAATCGTCATCGGGAAAATGCTTTGATAATAACGTCAGTTGAGTATATTAACTATATTTTTATTATGATTTACGCGTGCAAGTATAAACTTCAATATATTACAAAAGTTATTTACGTTTACATAGAAAATAGTGTGTGCAAATAATAATATAATGCGGAAATAAAAATGCAAAAGTCAATTTTAAAACTAGCCTGCAGCCTTTGTAGTCGACAGGAGGGCTACTTTCTAAGGTATAAGGTGCCTTTATATAATACCGGACAGGTAATTTTAAACGCTCGCACGTATATATTTATGTATGTATATATGTATGTATATATGTATGTATATATGTATGTGTATTGTGTATATGTCTATATATATGTATGTATATATATATACACATATGCGCGTTTGTGTGTATAAAGAGCGCTACAAAATGTCGTGTCGCCACCGCGTGAGATGGATCAGAGATTTAAAATGACGCCATCGCCGACATCGACCGGTCGACCGACCGGTTACCATGAAATAATGTACCGTGACTTTATACAGTTACCGCACATTTACCATCATTATATATATATATATGTATTTTAATATAATATGTGTGTATATATAATATATTATTATTATATTTATACAAATTTATCGTGCTATGGCGGCCCCGACGTGTGCCAGCGACAAATCTGTCATTTACAAACTCTCAGGCGCAAAACTTTAGCCGCTGAAATTAGAAAATCAGACGTCAAGCTGCGCCCCAAAAGCGTCTCGGCAACCTTTTGAACAACACTATATTATATTGCCGCCGCCTTCTCGACGTTGGCGTTCCACACCGTTTTATGCGAACTCTCGTATAACTATATACATAATATAAATCCGCTTTCATCCCTTCACCCCTCGTCATCTTCTTTTTAAACTCACGACTTACCATAAACACGGGTTATGTACCGCGGTATAAATTATACACGACAAAGACGACAGTTATACATGTAAAGCACACATCGCCTCCACAGACAAATTAATTAATAATCGTGCGTAACACAATAATAATATTATTATACATTATATCGTACGTTGATGAATATATTATAAGTACGTTTTCACTTTCAAACTCTCGCGGTATCCTTACACGGTCGTATAATATAAAACACGCCGACTTAAAAACATCCCGAACATTCATCCGAAATATTATTATTATTGAAAACTTTATAAATTATAATATTACATATTATGCGTGATTTCGCATATTATAATAATTATAAACATTTATAGACGCAGCGGCGTAGGCTGCAATAATTATATTGTTACAAAACAATACGAACATCACGATGTACGATTAAACACGAGTTGGCTATTTTTAATAGGAAGGAACGATTTTTCTAAATTATTTTTTATATAAATCAATCATCAACCGTAATATTATAATTTTTCAATATTTTTATTATTATATTAATAGTACTCGTATATAATGTATATATAGTAACTATATAGTGATAATTATAAAAAAAAATTTAATTTTTTTATCAGTCCTAAATAAATTTCCCCTCGATTGGATTTGTAGATGTATTCCATTTAATAATCGTCTGTAAAAATTTGATCCGTTTATTATGTGAATATTTTTTTATAAATTATAAAAAACATACATTTTAATTTATATAACATTATAGTATATACCACATAATATTATTATATGTGTAAATATTTTACAAGTTATAACATATGATGCTGCGGTACAAAACACATTATATACCGTCTTTATTGTAACTTCCAATTTAATGGTGATTTTAGGAGCGTGTTAATAACTCATCCACGAGTGAAAGACGCATGTTTACCCTTCGTGTCATACTTAAAAGAAAAAACGATAACTCACTCGAGACTTTATTCGAGGGGTTATAATACAAACGTGTAATTGACTGTTAATTTTTATTTTATGTTTTTTATTACTATTATCACTTAACAATATAATAATATAAAATTTATAAAGTTCAAACATAATAATATATGACACATCGACATTAACGATGGCATAATTAAATATTTGTATAGAATTTTATAGAATATAACGATTAATATGAATAATTACCTAAGTAATTTTTTTATTTATGTTAATAATAAAATAAAAATAATTTGTATTATTATTATTATTTTTATTATTATTATTATTATTATTAAAGGTAAAAGTTAAAAATATATGTTATAATATATATAATAATTTTATTTGAAGATTTTTTATAAAGTGTGTTAACCAATAAGTGTAATGTATATCACGGATGGTTTAACGGATTATATTTTATGCGTACCTATACTTACTCATGTATAAAACGCCTTTGTATAAATACTTATATAATATACTAATAAATATTTTTTTCTTACTCAGATATATTTGAAAAACGAAAACAACGTTTGTTATTTTCGTTTTATTCGAAAAAAAATAAAATTATTATCGGAATTGCAATCTATATATAGGTTCGATCGATCTCGGATAATCGAATAATTGAATACTTGAATACACGCGGTGTACAGTTTTCAATGATGTTATCGATGGACCGGTGCGTCTTACCAATACATCTGTCTTTCACCCCACGAAACAAACACGTTGAACCCTTTTTTTTATATAAATAAAGCGGTTTTTTACCCCAAAAAATCTATAAAATAGGTAGTTCCCAAGAAAATTGCTTATATATACTTATACCTATACATTTTGCGATTGCGATCATTGAATTATTTAAGTTATACCTGCAGAGAGAAAGAGTTAAGAGTGAATGTAAATAATTAACCCCTTTCAACGGCACGGTAAATCTTCGAGGCACTTGACTCCGATGACCTTTGAATTAAGAAACCATTTGTCAGTACCGATTTGCAACTGCACAAAAAATATTAAATTGGCGTGAATCGCGTGAAGCGGACAAACAAATAGAAGGAATTAAGAGATTATACACAAAACTCTTCAATAATATTTGTTAGGGGTTGCGCGTATAACAGCGAAGGGCAATCGCGGGTAAATGTAGAACGGAAAAGGAAAAAAAAAACGCTATATATCGTCGGATGAGTGCGGTTAGAACCCCTAAGGCCGGTTTGTTGTGGACATAGTTTTTGAGGGAAAACCGCTTGTACAACAACAATAACACGTTTTCGGGTACGCCCCGAAGGATTTGAATTATTATTAACCGCGTAAAACGGCAGTGGAGAAGAAAAACGACCGCCACGGAGTTGTTTGCGATACATATAATAATATATAAATAGCTAACAAGGATCGAGTAGAATTGCCGACTGCCGCCCACTTGTACAATAAAATTACTAATTGAAACTTCACAATGCAATTTATAATAATGTTATATTAATTACGATTTCGAATAATATAATAATTTTATATAGGTACACGATATGAGTGCAAAACGGTCCAAACGAACATTGGAAAAATAAATAAATAGTTACGATTTCGTGTCTAAGTATAATAATATGAAATATAGACGTGCAAGTTACACGTATTATATAATAATTATATCATTGTATTTTACGTATATTAGTCATAAACATCAAAACCAAAAAGTTGAATTCCAGTTAATTTTACTTTTTACATACAATTGGGAATATTATTAATTTATTTTAAATTTAAAGTTGCTTGTTCAGACCGGACAATTTATATATTTCATCGTGATAATATTTTATCGTCAAAATCGATACACTTATAATTCAAACAATAATATTGTTATGGTTAGAAGTATTTCCAACTTTTTCAATTTACTATTACACGTGAGTAAAAGAGTTTCAAGATTGTATTAACTTTCTCAACATTTCTCAATAGAATGTTATCTTTGTAACTTTACTGATATATGTAATATAATTCTATATACTCGATAAAAATAATACGAATTCACAGTTCTGTATAGCAGAATGTGTTTGATTTAATTCATAATATATTATGTATATCATATAATAATTTCACCCCATTTAAATTTTACTCTTCATCGTTTGCGGTAAAAAAAAAAAAAAATCTGGCAAAATCGCTATTTCGTATGCTTTCGATGATTTGGTTTGATTTTTTCAATATTATTGTCGTGTAATAATAGACTTTCTGCATTCAACGGCGGTTTATTCTTTTATATGCATCAACGTTTAAGTATAGAATTTCGAAAATAAAAATTTATCGCGCCGCGAAAGTAAAATATAATGTGCAATAATATCGTACGAAATAAAACGAGGGTTAATAGTCGAGGAGCAGAGGAGAAAAATATAAGAAATCTCGTCGTATACATAAATACAGCAGGGAACCTACAGCGCGCTCGTATGTCATCGTACGTATAATGTCACACAATAATAATATCATGTAATAATATTAAATTATGTAACAGCATAGCGATAAATTTCGTTTTTCGCTTTTATCCGCTCTTCGGTTAAGCCCATAACCCGGCGAAATCGTAAAACCAATATTAAAAAAAAAAAAAAAAAAAAAAACGAAAAAAAATCCACGAAACTATAAAAAAAACTAAATCGCATTAGATTCGTATGCGGTATACGCGGTTTGTGCGGGCGAGGAGGTTACCGTAAAACATAATATAACCTAGAAATTAATATTATAATAATATAATATTATATAATATTAATATAAATGGTCGTGGCGAAGGGGTAGTTCGGTTACAAATTTTTATTTTCAGTCTGCAAGCGCGGTTTTTTCCTGCCTCGCACACGCGGCAAGGCTTATGGTGTCTGCAAAATATTATTAATAGTAATAATGTCGTTTCTCTACGCGCGCGAATGTCATTGCGCGAAGGGGAAAATCGCATAAGTATACACACACACACACACAAATAATATATTACAATATATATATATATATATTCGCGCGCGGTCGTAATTTGAAAACTGCAAGAACGGTAACCCGGTATACGGTATAAACCTATATATATATATATATATATATAATATAATATATGTATAATACATCGTAACGGTTCAAAGCCTTTAAAAAGCTTTTAAGGAGATATATTAAAAAAGTAGAGAGAGAAAGAGAAAAAACCAGCGCCGACAGAGACCTACAGGCTGCAGCTAACTCCGCCCGCAAAACGTATCGTGTCTGCGCGTTACTCTTTACGTCCGGAAATCTCAGAATGATAATGTCGCAGAGCGAGGAAAAAAAATATCTCCCCGACCGTTGTGCTCGCCCGTTCACCCGACCGCCGCGGTTGGGGCATTTGCTTATAGGAATACAAAGCGTTCTGGAGGAAAAAAAATCGATATTATTATATCATGCATATTTATACATGTATATAGTGGATAAATTATTATTCCGTAAAATATAATATCATGTCCGAAATAAAATGTATAATATTTTAAACGTTATTTAACGAAGACTTCGTGATGTTTTCATATAAACACAGATTTTCCAAAATGTACATTATTATATTGTAATATTTAAAAAAATTTATAAATATTTTGTTTGAATTACAGACTATATTAAACCGGATAAGTAGTGTATACGGTTCCAGACTCGAGTTAATTAATTAAAATTTAGAGCGGTAAACGTCGACTAATAATAATAATTTTGATATTTTGCAATATAATAATAGATTTGTTATATAATGTACCTATACGCGTTAGTGGTTAAAATTCGTATTGACAAGGGTATATGCGTTAAACCACATAATTTAAAATTTTAAAGTATACAGTATACAGACACCAAATATTGCGTATCATTCAATTTCCAACCATATAGTTACAAATAACAAGACATTGAACTTATTAGTGACAAATAAGAAAACATTGAACTTCATAATAATATATTATTTCTAAATTCGTATCGTGTATAAAATTACCAAAAGTATTGAACCAAAGATTAATTACTATATTTGAATATATTGCATATAGTCGTAATATTTATTTTAAGTAGGTAATTATTTCTTAAATTGACAATGTTATAATATAAAATATCTTATTGTTATTAGTATCAATAATTATTAATTTATTATTATTAGTTGCTGTACACTAAAAGTATTATTAAAATTTATTTGATTTGATTCACGGATTATTTCCTTAGATATAGATTAATTAATTGCTGGGATAACGCAGTGGCAATAATGGTAGTTTTAAATAATAAAAGTATCAAAATATAAACAATAAATTAATAGCGTAATAATATTATATTATGGTGAGTAAAAAATAATAGTAAATACAATTAAAAACAATAATGAGATCTATTATTTTCTGTTGTTTTATTTATTTAGAGTTGCAATTGTTTCAAAAGCTATTTCAAATATTTCGTCTCATACGATAATTGCACATAATTAAATGAGATTATTTTATTGTGATTTATCCAAATTGTAAATTCGTAATATTCGCCAATATATTATTTTCTTTTTATTCCGTGGGAACAGTCGGTTCACCCAGGCAGATGTCTAAAAATATTTATAGGTAATATAATTATTATTATTATTATTATTATTATTATTATTATTATTATTATTATTATTA
>JAIUCT010000028.1:4473141-4485860 GCA_021307375.1 Tetraneura akinire
TATTATTATTATTATTATTATTATTATTATTATTATTATTATTATTACTACAATATTACATTATATTATCGGTTTTACGCGGAAAACTATCAAAGGGTTCACACTCAATATAATTATCGGACAATTGTGGCAAAGGTTTCACGCACATGTGGAAACGGTTAAAAGGATTACGCGCATTTCAAGGGGTTAAATCACGCTATTTCGTTTAAAAAACGATATATTCCCCCATTATTGCCTCTATGGTTAATTTTTTTTCTTATGTATTTATTCTTTTGAGTTGATGTTTCAATTCCGCGTATATCGAAATAATTTTGCCAATACGAGCATAGTAATATCATAATAATAATAAAAAGAATAAGTAAAAAAGGTCATGACAGAAAAAAGAATCTTTTTTTTTTTTTTGGTAAAAGGGTGAACCAAAATTGTTGTCACATACGAATATGCGTATTCATCGACCGTCCAAAGAATGTCATGACAAGGGCTGTTCCCCAAAAATCACTAAGTCCCTTTACTCGCGTCCCTAGCTATGATTAACCCACGAATAACATAGTTTAATAATTCGTATACGTATTATAAATACGGTTGTCTCCTGACCGGGAACTTATTTTCTATATAATTGTATAAATATTTTTTTTTTTTTTTTTTTTTGTTAGCGCGTGAGAAAAAATACTTATATAATCTAAAATTATTATACAATTCGTAATTACGTAATATTTTCAGATTTTAAAGAAAATATAATTAAATATTATTATAAATTTTGATAATGTATTTTTTATTTTTACACGTCTCGTACAATGTCGTTACAATGTTATTCATTAAATTACATACATATTATATATTTAAAACTAAAGGTATATTAAAAAAATAAAAGTCTATATCTAATTAAATGTGTAATGAATAATTCATTATCATTATCGAGTTACGTGTTTCAATACATTATATTATATTAATCGCAATTATAAACATTATAATATGTACATAATATAATATTAACACAAAAAATATTAACCTTTATCTCGAGGATCTATTATTTACGGTTATTATTAAAAACCACAATCATTATAGACCATAAAAAGAAAAAAAATATGTATAATAAAAAATTTTATAATCGCGTATGACCTAAGCGGGCGCCTAATGTGCCCCCGGTCAAGTCACGATATTGGGGTGTAAGTTAACGACTTTCGCTTATACTATTATATAATACGTATAATTTGACATTGAAAACAATAATTATGTTTTATACTTTTAACTTCTTGAATTATATATGCATACGCTAGTAAGTATAATATAATATAACTTTACGAGATAGCGTTCGAAATGTAGGTATATTTTGTGTTATTTTTTAAACTGGGATGAATAATAAATAATATAAATAAATAAATGCATTATTATAAATTTATAACATTATGATATAATTATTATTATACAGGTATACACCTAACGCGAACAAAACAATCGCGGGTCACCGTTGTTGCCTCCTCCTCAGCCGCTGCCAGTATATATTATATATTCGCATTTTGTAAAGACATTAATGCCAGTCTACTTTTTATATTTTCAATAACGACAAGAAGCCACAGAATAGTGGTATCACGAACATTGCTTGTCGTAAAGACCCCATCGAGTATATATAGGTACGCGCGCACAAAAAAACGGAAGTAGTAAAAACGCATTATGTTATTTGCATTTACATAACGGGTCTCGTTAAACAGAAAAAAAAATGTATAATAATAATATACCCTCCAACCATTAGATGTGCACTTATTGTTCTTTAAAAACGCCTATGCGAGTTTTACTTATACTATATACGAATATAATATTTATTATTATTATACATAATAATAGGTATAAGTATATATGAGAATATACGTGCATATTTTATAATATGCATATATTGAATAATATTTTATTTTGTATATTATTACATGAATTCGATAAATAATAAATCACATTATACCTATTTACGTCGTGTTTATAGCTATGTAGCGGTATAGTAAAAATGTGATGTTATATTAAAGGGATGATACTTTTTAAAAACTATATATTTGTTATCATATTATATTTGTGGAAATAAGTGATTTTTGTTCAATATTATTATATTAGTTTTTACAATTTTCCTTCTTCATTTTATATTATACTCGTATGTATTAATGTACACACATTATATCGAGTATTTCCATATTATAACGTATGAAGATTTTAACGATGTTATATCTTGAATACAAGATAAACGACCAAATATGCAACCGATGGGGGATGAAAGAGCTAAATATGTATACTGTATATAGTTTATAATAAATAAATAAATGTCCTAGACATCTTATCAGCTCTAATACAAATGCCACATTCCTTATATTCGTCGCTGATGAGTGAACAATTTTTTTTAAGTAATTATGAACTTTCACATAACACAGTATATATGGCTGTTTTTTCTATTTAGACATACGTCTTGCGGTCTGATAAGGTACGTACATAGTTCGTATATAGCTTCCAAGTTTGTTTCACGTGAAGAATTAAACAAAAATATAAAACATAATTGGCGTACAAATGTGACGGGTGGACAAGAAATATTATGGTTTATGGCATTATGTCGTCTCAGGGGTCTCTTTTAAAATAATATTGTGTTCGCATCACATTCTGTAACCGGAATGTTGGAAAAATGTGAATAAGTATTATACAGATATAACCAGTCATGTTTCGTACCAAATTTGTAATATTGTTGGGTAATATAATATTTAAATGTAAATAATAAATTAATAATACTTTGCAATTTATTCGGTTTTTTTTTCTAATGTTTAATCTTAAGATATAATGTTTACATATATATTTTTATTTATAATATATGGAAATAAATGGAAGAGAAAAGAATATAGGTAAGCAATTCTCCTTTGAGTTCACAGAAGTATCAAGATTGAAAAAAAAAAGATTTGGTTAAGTGAGGTTATTTTAAAACAGAATAATCAATAATATACTATATAAGCAATAATAATCTCATTAATGGACTTAATGAGCATAATTATTATTCGTATTATAATAGAATATAGGTATAATAAGAAACGAAATAAAAATGATAACAATATTCATAGTATTAACATATTTTAGTCATTTAAGATGATCGACAGACGATTATATGACAGCGATTATTTATATATATATATAATATATATATATTGTATGTAATAGTGTAAATGATGAATAGGGTAGGGTATTATTGTTTTCGGGGCAACGTTTAATAAATGCGACCACTTTGAGCTTAATAAAATAGAGATGTACGTGTACGCAGAACTGCATAAGGACCTTTGTGCGGGCGAACGATCGAGTGAAGGGGTGTGAGACGGCAAAGTAGCTAACCTTTCGCCTCCGCCCTCGATGCAGCGCGAAAACCGATCGCGGGGCGGCGGTATAGGGAATAAGAGAATATGACTGGCACTTTTAATAGCGTTTGCACGTGTTACAGTCTCGTGTCACACGGTTCGGGCCTTTTGTCGCCGAAGCCTTTTGGCTTTTGATGGGTTTGTCCTGTTGACCCCTCTCTATCGTTCGACACTCGTTCGATCGCCACTCTCTCCTCCGACCACGCAAAGTCGGGTAATTACCGCTCGCTATATATGTGTATTATATACTATATAATATGTGTGTGTGTGTGTGTGTGTGTACGTTCAGTGGCGTCGTCGACGTCGCAGGACGAAAAGGAGGAAAAGGACTCGTTAGATGAGGAGGAAAAGGACAACAACTGTTACGCCGCCGCGCGAAACCGTTCTTATTGTGTTTTTCGAGTAGCGCACATAAATTTCCGGTTCCCGTCGTTTATAACATTTTTTCGGGCCCGCGCGAAAAAAGGAACTATAATATACACACGCACACACACACACTTTACGCCTATATTTATATATATATATATAATATACGAAATATAATATATATTATTATACGAGCCAAACCGAAGACACGACATGGCTTTTATTGTTAAGTGCCGCTGTTGTATTATTATTATTATTATTATTACTGTTATATTTTATTGTATATAAACGTGTGTGATAATGTATACGTGTATAATAATACAATATAACAGTCTCGGACGTCGCAATTGTCGCGCGACACGTGGCCGCCCATCGTCCGATCCGTGTCCGATGATCGCGTTGAAATACGTAGTAATAATGATAATAATAAGAATAATAACACAGCTTTATCCGTTTACGCGGGCTGCAAATCAATTATTATATTGTTTTGCGAATAAACGCGTATAATCGTTTCGCCCCATTTATACGTCCGTGTATCACACGGTCCAGGGCCGTAATGGTCATCATAACCGCATTATAACATATTATAATTATAAATATAGGTAAATGCGTTTATCGTATTCGCTATTTGTTTGTCCGTGAGATTATAAGTTTATAACGATTCAACGCGCAAAGTAATTATAATAGTATTATAATAAGAATAATTAGGATAATAATTAGGAATACGTCATCGGTCAATATCGAGGAAATTTGATCGATCCTGTCATCGTGTAGACATTTTCGTACTTAAATTGCGAAATAATACGTTACGTACAATATTTAGTTTTCAATTTAATGTAGTTTCAACAATAATTGGATTGTATAACAATAGTTTGAAAATGTTTATAGCAAATTTTCAAAATAAATTTTCATGTATAATTATAAATATATTCTGCTATAAAATAAAAAAACTAAATTTATAAAAAATTCGTTTGAGACTAATTATAATTTAGCAGTTTCAATTTATAAATGGAGGAAGTAATAGATTGAATAGTTTATAAACAGTCGTAACTGACTGTTTCGTTTAAAGCGTGGAATTGGATTTAGTGAGAAACATCACATACGTGTTAGTCACCCTCAGATTTAGATTCGACAAGCATCTTCCTGTTTACGCCCTTAAATTTTAGGGTGTTATAGGGAAGTTGTATTGCAGATCGGGCTGATTTTATATGGACTTTTCACCCCTCGAGGGCGTATTTATTATTTAAATTATGATAAAAAATTATACACAAACAATAAGGAAGTATAACGTTTTCGTGTCGTTTCACAAGTATATGAGTGTATAATTAGTATATATAATATAATATACACAGGATACAGGAAAGATCCTATAAAAGAGTTCAATACTATTATCTCAAAAACATGTAAGTATTATGTTTTATATAATTATTTTATAGCATATTATTATTAATCAAATAATATGTTATGCGTTATGTACTTGTATAATTTTTATAAAATCAGGTTAAATAAAATAAAATACGTCCAAAAGAAATTTATTTTTTTCATCTTAACAGACATAAATGGTTAATTTTGTTACTAATAATAAACATAATAAAACACTATAATAATTATGAATCAATACTAAATTTATTAAATTAATAAACTAATAAAACTTGATATATTTTAGATTCAATATTCATTTATTCGATAATTTAAAAAAAAGAATTCCATTTTTATTAAGACTTCGATATAATTTTTTTTATGATAAATTTTCATTTTAACGATATCGAAATCATTTTTTTTTTTTTTTAATTTTATAATTTCGTAGCTGATATCATCATAATTGCATTAGATCATGAATATTGGCGAGAGATTAACAGTAGATTCGCTGAATAATCAATACGTATAAATACAGATAATGTAATATAATAAATTGATTAGTGTTATAATAATATTGTAATTTATATATATATATTATTTTCATAGACAAAAACTAAATTAAAATCATTTTATTTACATTTTATAAGCGTATGGTTTTTATCAGACGTGTTCGCGTGTAGACTTATATACGTGTGTGTGTATAAATTAAATAGAACGCTCATATTACGCTCTCTATTGTTTAATGCAGCCAACGTGTTGAATATAATATTATTATATTATATTTGTTTTAGCTGATGGAAGCTGTTTTCGATTCTTATTTCGCACGAACGTTTTCTATATACGAGTGCAATCGATTATTTCGATGATAATAATTTCGAATTATGATAACAATTCGATATGAACTTGAGGAACCCGACGATAAAGGTAAAATAATCTAGAAAATTCCGAAGACATAATATAAACCAATTTAAACAAACGTTTCGCGTAATAATAATAATAATAATAATAAAAATAAAAACAAGATAGGATTAATAATAATATATGTTCACCAAACGTGATATATACCTATTAACCCTCACGCGTAATCGGAAGCGATATAATTAAGTTTTTCAAAACCGCGCGTTACCGCATTAAATCGTATAATATAATAATTATTATGTGTATACGAGTATTATATTATAATATGTATTATGTATATACCTGGGTATATTATGAAGTAGTCTCCTATTATAGAACATAGTTACCGCGGTCGTGTATTCGAGTGTCGGTTGGCGCGGTCGTCGTTCGCTGCAGCAATAATAATAATAATTATAATGTACACGCTTAATAAACGCGTCTGTTACGACGATTAGTCGAGTATAATGCGTTTCGTACACGAAATCGATTTTAATTTCCTCGAGTGTATTTCTTTTTACTAAATTTACTGTCGTACAATATTTTATTTTTTTTTTAGTATTATTGCGGTGTTGCTTAATCGAATTTCCGACGAACGAAAATACGACGATTAGCAGACGAGCCGAAGACGCGCGCTGCGTATACCGTTCGTAATGTTTTCCGGGGCAACTCGCAACTCGATGAAAAACGATTATGATTAAATTCGGGAAAATAAACACTCGATAATTCGTCAAGTCGTGCCGCGGTAGCCGAAGGGTGGTTTTTCATTCGAGCGAAAAGTCGTTTACTTAATATATTGTAATATAATGTGCAAAACCGTCTCGTTGCAGTATATATATTAAAGCGAACGATACCTCTGTAACGACTTTAATAATAATGCAAGCGTCGGGTAATATTTTTTTTTCTTTTACGATTTCTCGTGTGCTTTCAACTGATTTCGAAAACGCAGAGTTAAATAATAATAATAAAAAAAAAAAGATACCGACCGTAAATTCGACAAACTGGGGTGAAAAAAATTATAACAATATCAAGATATTCTCGTATAATATGGTGATATATATTCCGTTGGCGTGCAACACTTATTTCTCTGAATTTTTTTTGTTCCCTTATAGCGGATAATAAATATTATTAAAACTCTAAACTAATAATTATGGATAATTTGATTAATTTGATAATTTTAACAAAATCGTATGTTGGTATGATGGCGATTTTAGAAGTTATTATTACCTAGTGATTATGTGATTTTATCACCATAGTGTGGATAATTTGTATTTGGTTTTTGTTCCATTATAATTATAAGACGTTTCTTTTTATACTTTTCGCAGAAGATCTAAAACATCCAAAAATCTGTATGAATTATGCACAGAGCGGATTACAGACTGTAATTTACAGTACCTACATTATAAGTGTTAAAGTGTCTTGTCGAATCAAAAATTCAAGTGTGACAATTCGTTCCTTGTGAAACAATACCATTCGTTTTTTTTTTATTGTCAGAAAATAAGAACGACTTCTTAAAAATGAAACCATCTGAGCAGGGGACAAAATATTGTGCCGTTCATATATTATAATATAGTAATTATACACGTGACAAAATCTAAATACATATAATATTAATATATATAGCATAAACTCGTATAGTATTATCGTATCGTGTAAAGTTATATAATATTATTATTATTATTATTATTATTACGCTCGAGGACTGTATATAGCCCGTTTTTTTTCGGACGGGCATGGAAGGGTCGTCTGAAGGGACGGCGCACGAGGGTTGGATATTTCAGGGCTGGCCGCCGAAGTGAGGTTATAAAGGCGTCGGTGCCGTGTCAGCACCAGATGCCGTCGGAGCGACCGGGCGACTCGCGGGTTATGATTTATCTGTTGCTATCGCGCGGACTTATTACGTTGTCTCGGCCCGCACCGATTCGGCTCTGTTCTTGTCATGTTTACAACCGCACGCGCGCCTCTCCCGCGCGTCTTTTTGCGGCTCATCTGACTATGACTTCTTGGATCGCGCAGTTAATCATTTTCTTACCCCGGCACGTTTTCTTCGCTCGCTAATCCCGGTGGCAAGAAAATCCCGGCGATAATCCGAGGAAATCTCGAAGAAAAGAAGAAAAAAAAGTGCCGTTCTCCAAACTTTTAACCAATTTATTTTGTATTGTGTTTCGCGCGATTGTTTTCGATTTAAAAACTTACGTTTTTCGCGTAAACGAGGTTTCAATAATAATTATAATATTAAAATAATAATTTTTTACGTATATCGACGCGGTTAAAAAGTATAGTTGTTGTTCCACATCGTTTAAATTTCGTTTTTGTTGTTTTTCATGCTATTTTCTCGGCGCCAACTTCACCGCACTTCTCCATCGCTATCTACCGCATGCGGTAGACGCGCGGTTTTATGCGAAAATTTCTCCCGAAACCGCCGCAACAAACTTTTTCGACTCGTCTGTAACAGGCAAAACACTTTTCCGCGTTCGTCGCGTAATTATACGTTTCTCCGAATTTATACATTCAATATCGTGGCACGAAGATTTTTAATTATAATAAATTTCCCGGGGCGGTAAAATAAATTCGAATCCGCGAGTAAATTGATTTTTTTTTTTTAGCTGAAAAGAGACGTTATATATTTTGTTTATACGATCGCGGTGTAGATATAATTATTTATGTATTCGTTATTTTTATTTTTTAGAACAAATTTCGATTTTTATTATTACGAATTTTTGTGCATACGCAACGTAATCTCGTATTATTTGCGCATCGTCGCCGTATAGAAAACGTTTGCGGTCGGGACGACGGTTTTTACGCCGAAATATTATTAGTACTAAACGTATTACGAATACAACGAAATAAATAAATAACGATAATAAAACGACGCCGCGCCCGCGTGGTAAAAACGGTTGGAAGACACGTACTATACTTTTGAAACCGGAGAACCACTCGCACGGGGAAACGTGCCAAAGCGACCGCTGTTCGGGTTGGCTCTTCGCTCATCCGAATCCGTCGCGGTTTATTTTCGGTCCATAAAAAAAAATATATATATATATATGTATATATACATGAAATCACAGCCAACAACGTATTATACACGCGTTTTCATGTATTATATAATACATAAAATATACTCGCGAGTATTATTCATTTTATTCTGAACCCGCCATCGGGTCTGCGGCGGAAGGAACGTTTTTTTAAAACTATATACGTTTTGTACACGGTCATCGTCCCGACCGGATAATATTGTATATAATGTTATGTAGTACATAATATACGTGCAAAGAACTTATATAATATTATGCTACAGAGTGCATAAAATATACACGATACGACGTGAGGTATACGGAGAGAAAGGTCAAGTCGGTTGATAATAATAATAATACTACTATATGATTTTACGATCCGCCGCCGTCATATCGTCATTCTCTTGTCACACAGCTGCTGCCACGCGGACCCCGTTTTGCAGACCTGTCGCCCTCCCGTCCGCGAAATCTCGTCGTCACTTATGCCCCCGAACCCTAACCGCACCGACCGTCGCTAACCGACACCGCGGTATATACCTACGTGTGTAAATAACGCGTCCCGTGTCACGTATTTCAATTACGTTTTAGTCTTTAACAAGTCCAGACCGTAAAAAATCGCCATACCAGTGGTATACCTACCATCGTGATGGTCGAAAGATATATTGCTGGCATAAAGACGTTTCGGAACGGTAGTCACCACGACGCGACCGCCATCGTCGTCGGACAAAATATGCTGCATAAATTATCGTTATAACACATAGAATAGAATATTTAATACCTACGAGTATTCCGGATCTTATGTGTATACTCGTATATTATAGGTAAAATAATATGTTATAATATACGTATTTTTCCAAAGACTTTCGGTTTTCTATATGTACCGCAGTCACGCGTGTATAGTAATTGCTGCACCACAATGTAAATAATATTGTTATTTACAATATAACGTGAAATAATTGTTTTCGTTCTCTATGATATTATTAAAAACCTCGCGCGTGTCTCGTCAGAATTACATTAATTTTCGATGTATTCCAACACTATAATTTTAAAAACAATTACGATGTCTGGTGGAAATTTTTCAATCGTAAAAACGACAATATTATAATATTGTCATATACTGTCACGACGTCACACGTCGAGAAAATACTTGTCATAAACAGGCACGTACACAGGGTGTTTTGGGTGTTCAAACACCCTCCAAAATGTTTGGATTTTTGTATGCTTATTAAATTATTCAATTTCATATTATACTTTAAGAGACAAGTATAATATTACATTGTATTTATTTATATTAGTAGTCAATTCATTTAATATTATAATAGGTTAATATTATAATAGTGTCTTAAGGTATAAGAGCTAAAACTTCATGCAAATTAGATTAAGTCCTGTGATTTCTATGTTTATTTTATGAAATAAAGTATTGTAAGTTAAAGCTAATTTTCGTAATTTTATAAAAACAATAGTTTATTAAAAAAAAAATAATTACTTTGTAGGGTACATTGGTAGACCGCTTCCACGAAGTGTACCCTGGACAACGTCTCTGACGGCTAAAGGTCTACCACCACCGGCTGCTGAACTGTTTTCTTTCTTTTCTAAACCTCTCAGCAACCATGAGCAACACCGATTTATCTTACCCTGAAAACAGCCCTTCTAAGGGCTATTTGACTCGAGATCTGTGCCCCAACTTCGAATCTTACAACTTAATGTGGAGGGAATTAGTATTATTACTTTTTAATGATTTATTTAACTGTTGAACTATTTGTGTTTATATTAGCTATAGTAAGATAAAATGTGTTGCGAAGTATATAAATTTAAAAAAAATTAGTTCTAATTTCCAATAATTTATTTTCAAATACACCACCTAAAACTTTCTTCTGCGTACGTCACATGGTCATAATATTAAATATTATACTTTATAGGTACACGTCGTCAAAACACACTCATATATAAGTTTAAAGTAGTACGTATTTATAATAATAATATTTTATTATACTCGTATTATGCTGCGCGGTTCGATATATAATCATTGTCACGGTCGTTTTCTCACGGAAGTCGCGTATATAATATTATAATAATAATATTTACTCTGCAGACACTGTATTATAATATATATTATGTAAGTCATACACCATTTTCATATTATTACTACTTATTTAATAATAACCGTACACAAGTATATATTATGTTATGTTATATGTATACGGTAGTTGTTATACGATTATACGTCATATTCCCCCGGCTATAACGTGGGATAACCATCACCGGCAGTCGATGGCCACTTGATGGCAACGTAATATTATATTATATATTATTATATTATCGCATTTTTGAATCCGACGAACACGGGACACAAACAACTCGACTCGAGGAGCACCCAAACTGTTGACGGCTTCCGGACGCGTTGTGTACATTAATAATAATAATAATAATAAGTAACACAAGTACAGTATAGCGAAGGAAAATGAATACGTGTATACGTTTTAAGAAATAAGTATACGTAATATAATGTACCTATATATTGTATTATATAATAATAGAGCCTCTTCGCGCGGTTCCATTACACGCAACATTACATATTATACGTAACAATAATAATACACACCACAAATCTGTCACCGCTCACTTGACGACAATTAAAAGAAAAAACAATTAATACCAAACGTACAACCTCGGTCGTGGTATAACAATATCGTGAATAGAGCGTTCGGCTCGCACGCTGCAGTCACATGCACACAGTACACTGTATAATATTATATATGTATTTATAAATATTAATATTACGATAATACAATATATTAAAGACACGGTTCCTATAAATACGGTCCATTGTGACTTTATCTGCAGAATTCTATGCGGTGGGTCTTATGATATTTTATTTGAATTTTTGACGGACGTAAGTTTTTTGACTTGCGAAATAATAAGTATATTTCCGTATATAATAAAAACCGCACAAACGTCCGCAGCATTATATTGTTTTTTCCCATTGTGATCTGCCAGCGGGTTTCGATTGAGGTGAGTTGTATCCCATCGAGACCGCCGCCCGGTGACATGTGCGCGCACATTTCACATCGACGTCTTTCGCTCTCTTTCTCTCTCAAAGCCAAAAATTATTTTTTTCTTTAATTCTATGTAAATAATATATTTCTGTCGGTCCACGTGGTATTCGTATGGTATTCGAAATGAATCGACTAAAAAAACTATAGCTTAAAAAAGATTTAATCGATATTAAAGCAGAGAAACGTATTAGGTACGATGAGGTACCTACCGTAAAGGCGTAAGAAACTAGAGACGAATATGACTCAGGAATAAGAAGTAGTGTTATAATTTCATATAGAGGGAAGAGATCTTGAAGAACGACTATGTTTAGACGATACAAATTGTGTTTTTGATTGTAAATAACAAATTTTCGTTCGAAAATTAATATTATAAACTATATATGCTCATAGCACAAAATAATTATAAAATATAGTAGGTAAATACTCAAATTTTTTATAGGGCTATCGACATCGTCTAGAAACCTCGAGATTCTGTTATGTTTGTCACGGTATTATCACAATATTATTATATTATCAGTTATTACATTTACATACGTACAAAAAAGGGGAACATTATTATTGTCGTGCGGTTACCGCGGTTACCACATTATGCTATAAAATATATAGATAACCGCACGATCGGATGCAAAATGATTCTTTACGCGATCGGAATAATTATG
>JAIUCT010000028.1:4485870-4550015 GCA_021307375.1 Tetraneura akinire
GTCTCTATCTTTATAATTTTATAGTATAAATTTGTGTATCCGAAACTTTTCGATTAAAATATTATGCATATTTCCATATCCCATCTAATATTAAACAGTTGAAACTAATTTCATCGTAAAAATATAAGATAATAATTATATAGGAGAAATTATTTTTTCGATAAACAAACGTTTCTTTTTGGAAGTTTATTAAATTTTTGTGACAACTGTGATATACAGGAAACACGGTTATTAATTATTTTGTGCTAAAAAATCTAAATTAATTTCTAATACGATTGTTCCTATTAGGTAGAAATTATAATACCCAATGTCCCATAATTAAAAGCACTAAAAAGTTATGAATTTTATTAAAAAATATCGGGTATGGAAACATGATGTTTACTAAATAATATAATATGAAATATTGAAATACCAACAGAATAAAGGTAATAAAAGTGGGAAAAATGATCGATGAACGTATAAAAAATATTTTTTTTAAATGTATTTTACTTGATTATAACTACATAATATCTTTATATTGAAAAAAATATGTAAAGTTTTTATCTTCAATGATAATTAATAGTTATTAATTATTATATTATAATGTAAATTAGTGTGACTTTATATTATTCGATAAATACTGCTGTGACCATAATCATTCCGGTTTTTAAAAACTTAAATTTTCGTACAATATGCATTTGTGCTTTAATCGTCGTATAAGAAAAAAATATATACAATAAATCTTACGAAACGAACGTACTCGTATTTTTTATAAATTATAAAATTAATATAATAAACAATAATACATGGTCTCAGTTATTTTGCGTAATGATATATAATAATAATAATGAATTAATGAGTAATATGTCTTCGACCGAATTCTAAATACGTACTGAGATTGTAATAATAAACAAATTTTAATTTAATTGGTCTACGACAGGACAATGTGACCCTATTGTTTTGCAATTCATGCGATATAGTCATCGAGAGCGCGTAAATAACGCGTATTAAAATCTGTTTGTCTGTCAGTTCTCACGGTAGAGCGACGCCGTTGATAAGGATAACGTGCGATTTTTTTTCGTTTTGGTTTGATTTTTTTATCAATATTTCAAATTTTTTTACCATAGAATCTATGATAATGAACGTATAACATTATCTATTATTATCACAGCGATATATCGATAACGTAATAATATTATTATCGTTGTGTACGCAAAACAAAACTATGAACATTATCATACTAAAATAAAATATTATACAATTTTTGCCGAAGACCCCGTCAAAACATGACAAAAGTGCTGATTGTATTATTCGAATGAATTTTTTTTTCAAATTTTTGATAACCTACATAATATCATTTTAATGTTATTATTTGTGTCACTGTCATAATAAAATACGCATCAATATTAAATTAATTATTATCATATTACAAACTACTGAAATTCGCTTACTATTCATTATAAACGCCATAAACATAAAACATATTGGAATTCTTCGAAAACATATGCTCTTAGACAAATTAAATTACGACGCTGTATAATAATGAAAAAAATCAATGTTAAAACAATGAAAGTGAATATTGTACGTTTAAGACTATTGTTAAAATAAAATATATATTCGTGTTCTGTTTAATTAATTTAAATATTGGTTACGTATTAAATTACAATGTCTATAACAATAAATCATATTATTGTATACTTTAACATTTGAAAAAAAAATGTTAAAAGTTAGTGATGATGACATAAAATGTTCGCACAGAAGAATAAAGAACATTATACAAATAAAAAAAATAATTTATCGATTGTTAACGAAAGATACGATCGTTATTTTTAATAATGAAACGTGTGATTATATTAATATGTTATATTCTTTCTACATACTTATAAAAAATTTCATTTCCGTAAAAAGGGTTTTTCTTTTTAATGTACTTTAATAAATTTTATTTAAATACTTATTATTTCATTTTAAATTTCAAACAATTATAATATTATAACCTATATAGTTATAACAATTTTTTTTCTTTTTTAAAAATTGATCACTGTCCATACGTTATATAAAATTTTTATTAATTTAATTAACTTTATGTATATACACTTAATACTTATAATATAAAAAAAAAAAAGATGAGCTGATACTCCTAACGCACAGGATACAGGTGTGCGAATCATAGCGTTTAATTTTACTTAGAATTTGAATGCAATGATAAACCATTGCATTCGAAAAAATGATTCTGAGCGAAGTTCAGTCAGATTATAATTTTCGTTTGAACTAAAAATATCAACTTAAAACAGCTATAAAAAAAAAATTGAGATTAGGGATTTTTCTAATATTTTAGTATGAAGTTAAGTAATATGTAAGTATACTCGTACTTCAGTAAAATTTTCAGACCCTAATACCAAAAATTGCTAATTTTATCAAACATTATATACGTAAAAACGAGAAATTACGAAATATTCGAAGTCCTATATTTAGTAAAAAAATTTAAAAACGGTTCCAAAATTTTACCACATATATATAATAGCTATGTGAACACCCAAAAAAATTTTCAAGTCTCTAACTTAAAAATTGCCCGAGTTATCGTGAAATATAGAAATTGAATTCGTCAAAATTTCATTTTTCGTAAAAAATGCCGTTTTTTCGTCATTTTTTCGAAGTGTTTTCTACCGCTTATAGTCAATTTTGAGAAATTCGAAAAATGCCCCAAATAAACAAGCACGTATTCAGGATCAATTTTCGGGGGGGGGGATTAAAAATTTTTAATATATAAAGTAAAAATAAATGATTATATTATACGTAGTTATATATGTAGTTAGTCTGTTATATTATAAATATAAAGCTACTTTAAAAATTTCGGGGGGGGGGGGGGTAGAACCCCTAAAACCCCCCTGGATACGGGCTTGCAAATAAAGTACCATCTACATCCACTTTTACATCTGAAACACGCTATTGGTGAAAATCGAAGCGTTATTTCGGATAGTGAAAGTGTTTTCAGAATATTTATTTATACGTATGGATTCTAAGATTTTCGTTTTCCTAAAAATATCAACTTAAAACGGCTATAAAAAAAAATTGTGACATGAGATTTTTCTAATATTTTAGTATGATGTTAAGTAATATGTAAGTATACTTCAGTAAAATTTTCAGACTAAAATACCCAAAATTGACAATTTTATCACACATTATATACGTAAAAACGTGAATTTTACGAAATATTCAAAGTCCTATATTTTGGAGAAAAATTAATGTAACGGTTCCAAAATTATACCACATATATATAGTAGCTATGTGAACATCCAAAAAAAATTTCAGGTCTCTATCTTAAAAATTGCCTGAGTTATCGTGAAATATAGAAATCGAATTCGTCGAAATTTCATTTTTCGCGAAAAATGCAGTTTTTTCGTCATTTTTTCATCGTTTTTTCTACCGCATAGCGTCAATTTTGAGAAATTGAAAAAATGACTTAAGTAAAGTACCAAATACGTCCACTTTGCTACCGGAAACATACCCTATTTGTGAAAATTGGAGCATTATTTCGGGTAGTATTTTTGTACACAGGCATAAAAAAAAAAAAAAAAAAAAAAAAAACAAAAAAAAATCACACATCATTGTAAAACCAATACATTCTTCGCTTCGCTCAGAATCTAAAATATAATAGTCATAATTTTGGTTTTTTTTTTTTATAACAAAATTCTGTTTTTAAAACCATGATATTGTCATTTATAATATCAGTTAGTTATAAAATATAATATTTCGATACATCGTGTAACACATCACATTTCGACACATTCGATACCGTATGGTTTAATACCGTAGCGGATTCGAGGGGATTTCAGTGGATTTGCGACACTATGGAAATAGGGTGACTCGAGATTTAACAAATAAGACGTACCTATTGTATCGTTTCTTCTCGTACAAAATATCATCGGTTCTCCGCGGAATTCTTCTGATGGAAATATAAAAATGCGAGAAAAACACGCGTTGGCATAATATATTATGTCGCGCGACACCTCGAACCTTTTGTGATATGATAATACGTTCACGTATATAATAATATGGCCGATTCATCTTCACGTCTTGGCACGTCGTTTCTGCTATAATACTGTATACAATTATTATTATAATATGAACATATTATAATGCAGTTGGCGCGAACACGCATCCCATTGTCCGAATGTATACGAAAATTGTCCATACACGACCCGAGCGCACATATAATAATAATATTATACTCGTATTATATACAGAGTGATTCACCAAACGTGCTTTGTTTACTTTGGTCCAAAATAACCGTTTATTTCAATTTTTTTTTTTTTAATTATGCTTAGAATATTACGATATTAATGTTTAAAAACTCGAATTTTTCATGTATCGTCATAAAACGTAAGTACGAAATACGTACTCGTAAGTATATCTTCTTTTTTTTAAATAATAATTTTTTTTTTTTTTTGAATATTAACCCGTTAAATTATTATATCAAATTAGAGTATTCTAAAAACTACAAATAGTCGGAACGTATAATAATTGACACATTAATTTTGATTACCCCTATCTAGTAATCGGTATTTTCCTAGTAAGGTGGCACTGCCGAAGTCAATCCTATCAAAATATTTAAACGTTATATTATCTCATTGTCATAAAATTTACTGAATATATTGTAGAAATATATTGTAAATATACTTTTTTTTTTAATAAAAAAAAAGTAATCGGTATAGTATTTTTGGTGAGAAATCATTTAAATATGAGTAAGTTATACCACGAGCCAAACGATGAATATTATGTAGTATATGTATAGAGAAAAGAAACGTCGAATGAACCGAAAGAACAATTCTGGTAAACTTTAACTGATATATAAAAAAAAAAAAAAATGCGTTAGAGAAACGTTCTGTATATACATATTATTATACGGGCATAGCTATCTATGTTCTGTATAAATAGGATATTATATTATATTATAATCTCTCGTCCGGATCGCGAATTTTCTCAACGAATATAATATTTTCAATGTCCATTCATACCGTCTATCAATCAACAACCTATAATATAATATTATATACACAGTGCGCGAGCTGTACGTCTATATGAGCTCTCTTTTGAACTAATTGTCAACTGCACAACAGGTGAATGGAAAAACACCTCATACTTGAAATACAATAATATAATCATAATACTGTATATTATATTCACTATAAATGGTGTATCGTGCGATATGTTTTTTCATAATATATTATATGTATTATAATATAGCCACGGCGTTAAACGGCCGAAAAAATATAAACCGCATGGGGGAGGCAGTGTCCATTGTGTGCATTATCTCCGCCGCCGTTCAGATGCTGGTCGCTGGACCGGCGACGATAATTATCTCGTTTCTCTTGTCTTTATTCGGGTTATATTGTGTGCACCGTGGACGAGCATCCGGTTCGTATCGGTTTACACATCTATTTTCGCGTCCGAGACGAATCAAAAGATCTCCAACTGGTTTTACGCGACGAGTCGCTGGGGTTATGAAAAATATTCTTATTATGATATCACGTGGTTTTTTTATAATATTTTAATATTAATTCTCTTTCTCTGCACAATGTCCATGGGATATTCGCCGAAATCTTTCGATATTCTGGGAAAGTCTGAGGGGTCGAATCAAGACAAACGCGCGCGTCTTCGTCTGTGTGAACGCGTCCACATAACTATTATAATTTATTATACTGTGCAGCCTCTGTGACACGAGAACAGAGACAAAACGTAAATAATACGTGCAGCGATCATATTATTATAATAACGCGTGTTGTCGACCTAAGCAAAATAATATTTTTGTTTTCATTATCTTCGAAGTATCAACAACTTAGATTATTAGCTTTAACAATTTTATTATTATTATTATTATTATTGTGTATCGGTGCGTGTATAAACGGTAACGACTCGGCTAAGATAACATTTCGCTTTCGAACCGGCGTATAACAATATAATAATATACACCAGTATAATATATTATTATTATATATTTATGCTACGTTGCACTATGTAATCTACGGAATACCGAATGACGCATCCCGTCAGATATTGCGCGTATGTGCGTGTAGAAAAACGACCTTTTTAAAATCAAAAGATATCTTAACAAAAATAATCGATATTATATGTCATATGAATCCGGTTCAATGATTATAATAATTATTAATATTGACTTCAACCGTGGTCGCGTAACGAGACTTTGCGAGTTTTTATCAGAAATATAATTTAAATTTAAAGTAATTCCTTTAAACGGGCGAAAAAAGAAATTAAATAAAAAAAAAAAGAAGAAGAAAGATATAACGCTTTACGTTAATATTACGATAGGTAGCGAGTTATATCGTAGATTATTACAAAACAGGTGTACAATAATAATTATAATAAGTACGATTTCTAGACGTTAAAAATAATATCAGCAAGTACAGAGGTACTATAGGTACTCTACCTATGTTATAATATTATATTATTTTTATATAAAAAATTATTATACAATAATGTACGTAAATTATTTTGTTTATACTTCATGACCGCTATATAAATATATCGTATTATTATGTTTAACAGCGCACGTGTAAATAAATACCGTCACGATTATACGAAGTACTAATACGTACCAATAAATTTATATATATATATATATATGAATCATTCTTATTTCTTATTAGTCTCCTAGTGCGTATATTATGTACAAACAATACAAGAAAATTATTTTTGAACATCTGGTTCATGGCAGGTCAACTCTTATAATATTCTCTCCCTTTCATGCGGAATGCATATTATACATAATATTAAAATAATAATAATAATAATAATAATAATAATAATAATAATAATAATAATAATAATATTATATATACCGCAGTCTGGTTTTTTATTTAATTTTTATTGCCACCGTTTGTTATGTCTTTACTCAGTGCCTCTATACATATTGGTCCACGACTATCCGTTTCTATATGGTCTCCGGGACTTAAACTGTTCGAAAGACACGTACGAGCGATAACAATATTAAAAAAACACACAGGCGCACACGCGTATTATACACACACTCACACATACGTATATATACAATATAAATATATATTTATTATAACTATTCGATGGCCGTCGGGTCGTAAATCGCGCGGCAGTAAAGTCGTCTGGAAATTTATCTTATATTGGAAAAATTCAGTTCCAGGGGGCAGAGGGGCGACAAAATATAATATCGCTGACAAGCCACAACCCGTGTAAAATAAGATTTTTGATTTATCCGCATGGCGACACACGATAATATTATATACCTACATATAATAATAGTTTCGTTCGCACGACGAGCACGCACCAATTTTTTTTTCAATAGTACAATCATAATATAGAATATAATATTATTATGTCCTCTTAGAACAGCAATCGGTAAATACCATTTTTTGGAAAATTAGATTTTTATCATATTCCTAATTTAATGATGATAATAATTACACGATTTTTTTTTTTTTTTTTTTATCAAGGGTGGAACTCTATTTCCCAATAATTATAAATTTTTGAACATACTGCTTATAATGAGTAGTATTGTGATATAAGAATAATTATAAGAGTAAGAAATTAACAAACAAAAGTGAAATGATAAAAAACTGAAATACCTGGATGGTATTACGTAAGTATATCGGACATCATAATATTATTATGAGTAGAAATCTAGAAATGATATGCGAAAAAGTAAAATAATTTCTAATATAATAATATTATCGAGTAGTACGATTCGAATGTTTAAAGTATAGATAACGTATTCTATAATATAAACGTATAAACGTCGGTGCTGACGACCAACAATATAAAATTATAAATCTAGTTTTTTGTTTAAATCGATATTACTAGCAGAATATTTTATTGAATATCATAGCTGATATTGTAGCAACAGGTGTTACGTATACGTGGAGATATTATGTTTGTGTTATTACGTCTGAAAAAAATAATATTTTTTAAGCATATATGTAATATTATCATATAATAAACAATGACTCAATTATTAAATTTCACGTTAAATTAGTATTTTTTTTTATAAAAAAAATATATATTTTGTTTATTATTATTATTTGTTATTTAAATCGTTTTTTTAAATTTTAAATGGATGATGTATAGTAGTTAATGTTCAGTGTTCACGTTTATAAAATATTCCAATACTCGACTTATCTGAGGATGTTGTATACATATTATAGTGTATTAGTGTTGTTAAAAAATATAAATATAAACAGATGCTGATAATCAGGCATGGCATTCGAATAATAGAAAATTAAATCGACGAGAAAACATTTTCATAATATAAATTGCCAGTAAAGGGTTATACGGTTTTAATTTTCTCGTAAGTTTATCGTACATTCGTCGTCACATCATCGTCATTAGCGAACGTATAGAACGTTTGTTTTTCATAATATTAATATTATGACGTTTTATTCCGCGTTTCGATCACGGTTTGAATGGAAATTAACTGGGGCGGCTCATATGCAATTAATATTATAATGAAATATTACAAACGTCATAATAATGTAAACGGCAAAACGTCGTTGTCGTTTTGGATGAGTGCATAAAACACGTAAGTTTATATTTTATTCCCTTTACCAATTATAATGAATTGTACCGTACATGTTATTTTTATGCTGTGATGTGATATCACAAGTGTATCATAAAACGACACATACTGCAGGGTGTTCGATTAATATGGAAAATTGGGATTTTTAATTTAAATCGTAAACTCAGTAGCCACGTTTAATATTATTATAATTTGTTAAAAATTATCTAATTTAAATAATACATAATATTTGTTAATAGCGTAAAGTTATATAATATTATAAACAAGGTAGTAAAATGTTCGTTTGTTATGACTTACGGTTGATAAAATACTTTATTTTTTTTCTTCTATTGACGTGTTAAAAATATCATAAAACTTAGTCGACCACAAACCGAGTAACATAATTTTAAAGGTTGATAACTATTTCAATATTTTAAATAATGTACAAAATTTAAAATAATATATAATTAATTTAATATTTTTCTACATAATTATTATTCGTAATATGAATTGCTTGGGACAAAAAACTTTCTTTCTGTGGGTACTACCGAAATACAAATATTACTAAAGAGAAGAAAAAACTGGACAACTATTACATATTTTTTTATACCATATTATATTATAATACTTACCAATTTCGAATTCATATACGCTATAACGTGCAATATCGGGTTGACAATAAATTATTTATTTTTTTTCTCTTCTCGTTCTCAATTATTATTTAGAACTTTCACGATGTTTACACATCATAATAATAACACGTAATGTGTGCCATCTATACCTACCCTCGTTTAGGTACATATTATATATTGTATATTGTACGAGAACACGCGCCAGCGACAACGATAATAAATTAAGTGGCAGAAGCCATAGAAATTAATTGAAATGAGGAACAACGGAACGCCGAAGCCTTCAATAAATCCATTTGGACGTAGTGTTTCGTGTCACTTTTGTTTGCGCCACGCAAACGAACGTCGTCGTCGTCTGACGCGACCCGCGGTAACCGCATATACCGCACGTTATATATTATTATTATATATACCCGATACCGTGTATGTGTTTGAACGCGCGTTCGTTATATTATAATATACGTATAATATTATATTGTGTTATTATCTGTACGCGCTCGTTTAATACCTATGTATTGTCCCTCGCATACAGAACTACATCAGTCACCCAAACCATATTGTATTAATATAATATGTGAAAACTAAAACTCATTAAAACCCGAATCGGTAAAACGATCGTCGTATACAGATCCTCGTCTCGGACGTCACCTAGAGCTTCCCAGTCGATATATTATATACCTTCGTATTTAATTTAATTTTTCGCTTTCGTTCCTACTGTAAATCCGCAGACTCGCAGGACACGATTAAACGCCGCCGTCCAGTTATTGCCACGCGTGCACGCCATCTCGCATGACAAAAAGAAAGGATTCCGGACAAATCCCGTGGAAATAACGATTTTGTGTATATAACGCGAGACATCGATTTGGCGTAATCGTGACCCGTCAACAATGGACGGGAAATACTATACGGGGACTTTAATTTCCTTCCCGGAAGTCTACAACAACATATTAATACGTACGTAGAAGTAAAATATTATATATTTCCATTTTTTTCTAAATTATTGATTTTCTTTCGATTTATACTAAAACACTTATTATTCAATAAATATGTTATAAGTCAAAACAGCTGTACATAAAAACAAGAAAAACTTAAGAAGAACAAGAAAATTAAGAAACAAAATGTAATTATTTTAACGCAAATATATATTAGATATATTATAATATTAATAAAAATATTATGAATTTTTTTAAAAAAATATATGTTTTAATTTATATTATAAAATTATCGTTTGTTAATTTTTAGACCATTATTATATTTTATATCTTAACGACTTCACAAAAAAAAAAAATATAATTTTTATTTTAATCAAATCTCTTAGACTAGAAAATTTTAATAATATACATAACGTAATGTGCAGGTATGTGAAAATAATATCCGTATTAAAATGTAAACGTTATATTATATTATTTTTCCAGGGTTTATACTTATTTTAAAAGCTTAATAAACATGCATTAATATAATTTGTTTAGCCTCTTAACTTAATATTAACGTTTTCTTCTTTCTTCTTTTTTTTTTTTTTTTTTTTTAATTTTTACTTTTCTAGCGTGTATAAATTGCTCCAATAATAAACTTAACATTCTGGGATAAATACTTTGCAATACCTAAAAAATTGTAAATATTTATTAATTGTAAACGAAATTTTATTACATTACGCTGAATAGTTCAAAATTTAATAGAAAAAATAGAAATTTAATTTCAACGAATTATTATAAAAAGATAATATTTTATTATATTAATCGGTAAATGAAAGTTGTGTCCCAATAAAAAGGTATTTCTTAGGTACATACCTTATATAAAATAAACGAAATAATATTTTTATGAGTAGTTATAATTTTCAACTTTTGTTCAGTAAATTTATTTTTGTTTTAAGTAGGTAATATTATTGATTGTTCGGTAAAACATAAACATCAATATACTTTTTATAACAATCGTTTTAATGTTATTATAATTATATTTTTTTAGAAAAATATAAAATTACTTTATAAGTTCAAACGAATTATATACCTACTCCTATTTGGTGTACCTACCTATTTAATAATAATGTATAACAATTTATTATAATCACATATTTTTTTTTATGAACATTATTTTTCTCCTTTTGTTAATATGTATACTGATGAAAAATAAAATAAAATATAATAAAATTATTTAACCACTTTATTTGATTAAAACTTGCAGAAAAAATGACGTGTTTTCTCATCTTCTTGTATTTTGATATTTTTATGATTTAAAAATAATAAGATAACTTTTCAAAGTTTTATTTTTAAGCACATAATACTCGTGTATGTCTGTTTCCAGAACTTCTTTACCAAGTGTCACGGAATCCCATTTTTTATGATGGTTTGATACAAATCAAGAAAATTCACCGTCTATATATTTAATGTTTTAAATTTATATTTTTCGACATTTGATTGAAAAAATATTTAGAACGAAGTTGTTTAAAAACTTTTTTTATAACTATAGGTAAGTACCTATATACGAGTATATATTAAATTGTATGAAATTTCACGTATTTTCTTATTTGTATAAGTAATAATGTATATAATACATATTTGTTAGATGATATATTTGTGTCATGACATGACGTCATGAATGGGGAAAAAGAGAAAGTATTAAAAAATGTATAATAAACCACAATATGGAGCATATTATAATAATTAACATTATTTTTTATAAATTGTATTTTTCGTGAGAAAATATAATATTTGTATATATTTTTTAATAATAAAAAATATTTATATTATATCAGTCAAAAATTAATTGGATTAAGTTTAGAAAAATATATAAACGAATTTTAATAAATTCCGATATAAAATTAAAATTAACTGTTATTTTCAAGTGTATACGATTTGCATTTTCATAAAACTCACTTGACGATGACGATGGTGTGATTATATTTTATAATAATAATATATTGTTATGAATAGTATAAGATATAATTGTATAGGTACCTATATATTATGATATGCATGACGTATATATAAATGCCAGACTCATAAAAATGATAACCACCCCGTTACGTACATATAAAATATGCATTAATTAATTTCATATTCATTTAACGTTATAATAATTTAATATATAGATCGGATAAGTATAACGGCATATTTATCACTATAGGTATATCATTATAATTTATAATATATTATAATATCGCGTATATTGTTTTCCGGCGACAGCGTCACCCCGTACCACGTCGATATTGTATTGTTTCCCGTTTGCATCATATTTTCAAACACGCGATTCTTTTAAGACCGGAAATTGGAATCGATTAAAAAACCGTTTCGGTGAGAGTACATACATACATACAAGTATATATATATAGGTACATATAATATAACTGTACTGTTGTATTTACGCGCTCGTTTATGGTTTCCAATTGATTGGTAAAGTCACCTATACATTCTTATATATGTATATATATATGTAATATGTACGAGATGAATATACATACATATACATCCCTAAAAACGGGAACCGCCGTCGCGATCAAGACAGAAGGGGTGACACGTCCCTTTGTCCTATACTTGTACGTATACCTACCCCACACTCGTACAAATATTATATTCATATCGTACCTATATGAGTGTGTATACGGTATAGGTACCGACTGTTGTGCACAAGATCCCGGCGGAACGTTTAAAAAACTATATATTATGTCCTTCATTGTCTTATTATTTTATTGTGATTGTCGTGAGATGACAATTGTTTGTGGGCACTCTCGACGAGCGTTTCTCCGTCAATTAGATTCACATTCATAATAATATACTCGTTAACCCGTTCAATCGTATATATATATATATATATATATATATTATTCCGAGATCCAACCGTCTATCGCATTGTCGGGATGAGAGGATATACGCGTATATATATATGGACCGTAAATAGAAGACCATATAATATTATTTTATTATTATTTTTAATACACTGCGCGCGAGTGTGACGTTCGTAATTATAAATATTACCGATGGGAATATATTATAAGTATTATATCGTTATTATTATTATTATTATTATGTATACGAGTTTCCGCGTCAAGGGGCAAAGACACAAGACTGCACTGAACGTATATTATTACAATATTAAATGTATAATGTATCGCCTTTCCGTCCTCTCTGTCTAAATTGTTTGGACAGGTACCGTTCAAAATACGACACGACGATTTGAATATAAACCGTAACGGATTAACGACGCGCGTGTTTTTTAATTAAAGAACGATCTTAGTCTCGGCTCGTATTATATACATTATTAATATCTTATGAGCATTGTGTTGAAATATCGTACGTTGTTCAGTGATATATTATAAATTATTGTGTTATATTATAATCATTATTTGGATATACGAAATACACGGCGATTAACGCGTTTTCCATGAATTATTATTATAAATCATAATAATACGTATTAATTTAACATTTTATGCAATGTTAAAACCGTTACGAGATTCAATCGTAGAACAACATAATATTATTATGTGACTATATACAATCTGAATAAGTATATATTATTATAATTTTATGAATGTATTGTCAATCCCAATATATTTATAGGTACTTATTCAGTCGTTATTGAAATATCGACAAGATTATTTAAATAAAGTATAGAAAAAATGAAATCAAAGAGTAACAAGGTGGTCTTAAAAGATATTTTTAATAGAATATAAATATTTAATTTTTGTATTGTAAATATTACATCAAAGTCAAAAGCCCATTTTTTTTTTTAATTTCTAGATCAAAAAATTTTTTAAAGTCTATTATAATATATAATAACAAATGTTTGATAATCGATAATATATATAAATGTTACGAATGAATCAAAGTAATAAATATGTAAAAGTTGACCATCAGAGATTAAAAAAGTTACACCCATATTAGGTCCAAATATAAGGCCTACATTTTCGGAAGTTAATACTAGTGTATAAATATCTATTCACAATTCGTATAATATATTATACCTGTAAACATACTCATTCCTATATGAGAACTCTGTAATATATTATATTTTAACACGCTTAACTTATTCAAATCTTCAGTCTGCAAAATCCGAAATACGATAACATTATAATGCGTATTATAAATAGGTAGCTAATATTAATAACGTCCACGAAAAACGTCGTCTGCTCGAGTCGTTATCAATATTATTATTATAAGTCATACAAGTTGAACTAATGTATATAATAATATAATAATTTAAGAGGCAAAAAAGAAACAATAGATATACGATACGATATTTTACAATATATTTCTTTATGATTATAATAATATCGTGTCTGCACGATGTACGCATAATATTATAAGGTGGCAGTGCGTATCGAGCGACCACTTTACGATAACTCCACCTCCACGAGGACCCAGCAGAAACAATTATAGTATCGTTCCGCGTCACATGTGTGACGTCGGCCAGATGATTTTTCGAATTTTCTGCGGTATACGTTATTATAATGACTACCGCGTGCTATACCGACTGATATTTATATAATATATATATATATATATACACGTGCGTATGATATTATATGGTCGGACTTCTATATTATATCTATGTATGTGTGTGTGTGGAGAATGATCGGCTATTACGATATTGATGGGATAGCGTTGTCGGGGACAGTGCAGTGCCGTCCGGACGATGATAAACGACCTTTGCGGGGGAAGGAAAAACACGAAAAGGCAGAAAGAAAAAAAAAATAAAAATAAACATATATACACACACACGATATTATACGAAAAATACACGCTCGTTAACCGCGCCGATATAGGGTCAAAAAGTTCCCTTTCATTGTGTCGAGACAACTGTTTTTCAGTGTCCCCGTCGTTCAACTCGTATATAATACAATAACGATATTATTATACCGCACCACCGTATGCGCATAATACGGACGAGAGTGTATTATAATAACGTTATAGCTCTAAAAACAAGAGTATCATATTATAATATTTTATACGAACGACGTAAATTATTACATCACGCGTACTCTTATAATATTTAATACCTATATAGACAATCGCTCATTGGCTGCGAGTATACATCTCGAACGAGGTATAGATAAAATATTAATAATTATTATTTATTGACGACGACAATATTATAATAAAATAAGTATATTATTTTATTGCAGTTTTTATATTTTATATTACATATCGTAACGAATCACTTTTGACGCGGCTGATTTCAAGACGAGAGTCACGCGTTAAAAACGGGTAGGTATAACATAATAATATTATATACGAGTACGTATATTATTCCATTATCGCCCGGTCGCTACAATAAAATAACTATCAATGGCAACGACACGATAATAATAATAGTTTTATTATAATATTTGCGGCGGATATAACAACATTGAAATTGAAAATATACGTTTTGTAACGTTTCGAAAAATAAATAATATCATCACATCTGTACGACGCATAGTATCAACATTTTAACGTAAATTTACGATCGTTTATAAATAATATTCAGTTACACGGGTATTCGCATAAAGAAAACAAAAAATTTTAACTCGAGGGAAGAAATTTTTAACGCATCGTCGTAAGTTACGACCGGAAATTATATATAAAAAAAAAAAATAATAATAACAATAACCACGTTCTCGGTTATTACAATTTTCAAATCGTCATTTGTATACGACCTCACGTTTTTATCAAGAGACTATATTATATTGTATAATGTTTCCTCGGATTCTAAAAAAACAAACGAAAAGTTTTCGATCGAATGGTTCACATTTTCAATGGTATATAATAAATCTATATATGTGTATATAGTTATAGTACCCTCTATAAAAATATAAATATTATATAGTCGTGGACGGATAATGGACGATGATGGAAAAAAAAATACGCACGTATTGTAAACGTATACCGGGTGTGCGGTTAAAGTTTATTTTGTTCAATAACGGTTTATATCGAGAGTCTCCGGCGACGTGTAAACTCGATACGCGCGCAGAAGTGCATCGGTGACACGAGTGCACCCCGCTCGCGTCCAACAACCTCGAAATGCGTTTATTTAATTCGATTGAAAAATCGTTTTTCCCTTTCTCTCTCTCTCAATCCGCGTGTTTATTATCGTAAACAGAACGGTACAAACGGTATTATTTGGACATAGGTATTGTGTAATAAGTATATACTCGTACTTAGTTATAGTATATATATTATATAATTTATATTAGAGCTTTGTTTTTTGTTATGTTCCAAACAAAACATAATTACTAAAAATATACACATATTATTATTATTATTCTACGGATTTTATTGTAATGAATTGCTCCGTACAATTATACGAGTGTATAATATACCACGTGCCCCACAAACGAGGACCTCTTCACTTTCCTGGCCACATGTCGCTCGCGCGCGGTTGTGCAAAACGTCCGACGTTAATCACTCGTTACATAAAATATTACACGCATACGTTCCACGGCGTGTCCTCGTCGCCCTGCGTAATAAATCCCTGTAACTCGCACGTTACATGTACCTATTATTTAAACGTATTTCGATTATCCCAGTTTAATATTATTATAATATAATTATTTCTAAATTACAATATCGGCTGTTTTGTGCATAGTCGCCTCGTCCGAAAATTGATATAATAATATTATCTCTATCCACAAATGTTTATAATCTTTTTTAAACGCAATTATTATTATTTTTTTACGATGACCATAGTAAGAAATTTATTGCAAACAGAAGAAAATTCTTCGTACAGAATGTTAAAAATTATAATTAGACGCGGTGATCGTCTCTCGCGTGTTTTTAGTACCTAGTTATTATTCGTCCGAAAATATAATATCATGTTGGTAGAAAGACGGACAAATGTGGTGGTGTACGTCCTGAAGGCCGGTGTCACACGGTCTTACAAAATGCACGCGTTATGACGGACGTATTTTTTAACGCGCGTACTAGAGCGGACACACGAGCGTTGATAATATGACGTCCGTTGTAGGCTGGTACTTGTACTTGATGATATTTGTACATTTATCATATTATACCAGTGGTAAACGGTTGTGTTATTCGATTAATTTTTACTCGAATACTTACTTATTACTTTAATGATGGATCACATTATATTTTTACTTTAGGTTCTTTGGTGTATTTATACCTTAAAACCAAAAAAAAAAAAAATTGAAAACATTGGGTTTATCCAATCAACAGCGAACGGCAATTCGGCATACTTCAGGACATTACGTGCAACTCTATAAGAAACTAAGACAAGATCCTGTACAAGTGTACAATTTTTTAATATTATTTCCGTATGAATATTAGTTGTAGTTTTGTTCAATACGTCCGTTTTTTGTGTGCACGTGTGTCTACTCATATTGGAATTATTATAATTCTAAACGCGCGTTAATAATTTTACACGTGCGTACTAGAAAAAATACGTCGATAAGAAATTTACGTCCTGTAATGTACTTCTACAACGCACGTAAAACAGTACGCGCGTATCGACGTATTTTGTACGACCTTGTGACACCAGCCTAAGGATCCCAAAACAACCGACGTGCACATATTGCAGCGTCCCTATCGAGGAGTTTAAAGAAGAACCGTAACCTTCGGAATTGCACGTTTTTTGAATACTCTGTAGGGTATTCGCGTATCTAATAATCGTATTTACCGCAGAAAAAATATAAATATTCCCTGCAGCTCTCAAGCACGTTTAGTTTTATTTCGTTGATATAAAATGAAATTTTCTATATTACTGTTATTATATTTCGATCAAATTATAATAATTATATTTTTTAATTGTCGTATATTCCATTTACAATATTAAATGTTAAAAATAATACAAATTTAAGTAATATAATTTTATAACTCATATAATATACACATATAAATTGAATTTTATAAAAATTTCTCTGTTGTCACACACTATACGATATTATATCAATAAGAGACCGCGAAAAAAAAGCTTTATTAGGTATAAGTATATATAAGTATTTCAACGTATACCTGTATATTATCTACTTCGTACGAGATATTATCGAAAAGAATTACGTAAAAATTTCGAGCACACGCGTTAAGAAGTAACTCTATAATACTCATAACGTCTCCGCAATAATATATTATTATATTTCCAACTAAATAAAACGAAATACTTTTTTTTAGTTTCTATTTTCTCCTATATAAACGTACAGGTTTTTAATGGACTTTGCACGTTTACTATATAATATATTTTTTTATCGAGGTCACTTTTCTGGTGTTTTCTTTTTCTCTCTCTTTTTCCTTATATTTCTTTCACTTTGTGACAACGCCAGATTTAGTCGTTTGATAAATTTCCCATTTTATTTTTATTTTCCATTTGGGTTTAGTTTTTGTTTTATTTCGGTTATATTTCATATTTTATTATATTTATATTTATATATATATATATATATATATATATATCTAGCACGTCATAATCGCGCACGTGAACTGTCGTGTCGCTACCATGTTATCTCTTCAGGAAACCCAGTTCCTTCCGGACGGTCGTACACACTATATAATGATTGGCCGACGACACAAGGACCCCCTCACACCTCTCCCTGTGCTATGGTTTGCCGCTAAACATGACGTCGGAAAATTATTGTCCAGACAAACTGTCACGCACGACGTTTCGTGTCCACCACGTAGTTATTAATGTATTATTATATATTTGTGTGTGTGTGTGATAAGAGGAAAGTGACCGTAAGAAAATGCCATAAGTGTTTGTGTGTGTGGGTGTAATAATAATAATAATAATAATAATAATAATAATAATAATAATAATATACAGTTTGGTATACCGTATACACGTTTGCGGTCGTAGGGTGTAGGGGCGGTTAATAATTACATTTTAATATTATAAAATCGCGTAACCCGACGAAACGCATACCACTGGCACATCGTCATAATATTTGTGTCATTATAATAATATTATTATGATATAGTAAACGAACAAAGCCGGTATATAATATATTATACGAGTATTATACATTTATGCCAGATAATAATAATACAATTATACACATAGAAATATAATATACGTATTTAATAGAATTTTTTTTAATTTTTAATTATTATTATTATTATAATTTATCAGAAAAATAAAATTTTGTATTTACTAAAATATTACATGCTTTTAAACAATGAAAATTCAAAATAGCACAATAATATTTCATAAAAAATACAAATATTTATTAATTTTTAACTTCTTATATCATCAATACATATTAGGTATATTAAATTAATATTAAATGTAATAAACTCGTGTTGTACATATGTGAATATGTGATAACTGATAATCAATATAGTATTTGAAAAAATTAGGTACCGATTTATTTATTTATTATATATAGTACTAAAATTGTTAATTTGGAATGTGATATTATATAATAATTACGTGTATATTTATGTTTTCTTATTTCAATTTATAAATGAGAATGAATATTAATGAATCTATTACTTTATTAAATTAAATACATTAAATAGTAGTTCAACTCAGAAATGTCAAAAAGAAGATAGCATTATAATATTTATAACGTCGGATCTCAAAATTCGTTGTACTCGTAATGCTATGTTCTACTGAAATTTCTATTTGAAAAATGTTTTGATTAAATTTGTGTTTTCGTTACATTACAAAATTATAATTATTAATATTACACGAAAATTTAATTTTCATCAAAATATAGTTAAAGTATAATACGTACATAATATAGTATTAGTAAAAATATACCTATCCGTTTTGTTTTCTCATAATATTATTATACACTCAACCATGTAATGGACGTAGTGTATATCGAGGGGTAAGCCAATACCCGAAATGATTCGACCTCGTTATATTATTTCTCATTACTGTCCGTGCAACTAGAGACCATTCGTTAATAATTTATGTCCCTTTTTCACCGTATAGACTACACATCGTGATCCTCTTCATAGAATGCTTCGTCTCCTATTTATACTAATACTTGTTTTCCTCGTTCATATTATTATTATTAATTTTTCTATATTATATAATACTTATTTGCTGTTTAGATTTGTTAAATTTTTTTCTTCTTTATAATAATATGTAAAACTGATGTTTATTATTATAATTTGTAGGTTATATGTACTGTTATACTGATAATGTTTATTCTATCATTTAGAATGACACTTAGAATATAACACTTTGTAATATTGCCGTCCGACGTTGAATAAATATATATAATATATATACGTAATATTATATGGTATATAGGATTGCGGGGACGACCTGCACGAAGTGTCCGAGACGAAAAATTTGGCGGTCTGGTCTAATATCGGGCTCGTGTCCGTCACAGCAGACGGTATTATATATATTATTATTATTATTATTATTATTATTATTATTATTATTATTATATTAGGTAGGCATATAAACACGATTATTACGAAATTGTACATACGGCACACGAGGTCGGTTATTGCGCCATCGGGTCCCTCCGTTTCGGCAATTATTACATTACTATTATGAATGATTGTGCCGCGCCACTGGGTATAATATTATTATACATATACGTACACGGTCATTTGGTCAACATACGTCTCCTACCGGTCTCCTCTGCAGACACGACCAAATTGTCACAGTGCGCTCGTATTATAATACGGCAATTATACGTACGAACAGCTGATAATATTGCAGGACACACGTGCGTGCGTGTCTATTTTAAGGCGTCCGAATACCAAATCGAGAAGGCGGCGAGGACGGATGACTCGCCGAAAACCGTTGTCGCTATACGATGCAGACTGGCGAGAGATGACCGCTTCCTGTTTTATGTTTTATGTCGTTATGAATAATAATAATAATAATAATAATAATAATAATAATAATAATATATAATAATAATAATAATAATAATAATAATAATAATAATAATAATAATAATAATAATAATATATAATATAATATATAATATAAATAATAATATAATATATTATTATTATTATTATTATTATTATTATTATTATAACCGATAGTCGATACCCTCGAGGCCTCGACATTGCAGCAAATACCATCTACAAGAAAGGTTAAAATTACGAATAAAAAAATGTAATAAATATTTTATTATTACGAGTATGACAATTATAGTATAGTTGTATCAATATACACGGGAATGAGTATTCAGCAGATTTTCATCCGTAAATGTGTGATTTCATCCTCCGTTGTCGAATAACATGCTAAACGTAAAAAATGCGTAATACAAAATTATATTGTTCGAAGACGGTCTAAAGTTATCTAAAAATTTTCCAAATTCTCAATTTTTCAACTGTTTAATTTTATGTATTTATAAAATACGACTTTAATTATACATATATTTCGGTATAAATAACAATATATTATAATATCAACCATCATAAATTTCAAATTTTCAATATAAGGAAATATTATAATGCATTTACAATATATCAGGAAACATTGCATAGTGCAATTATTACAATTATATTTTGTTTCAACTTGTTACCAATTTTCTATTATATTTTTTATATAAAAGAATAAAAATACGATCTTATACTATATTATGATCGTAACGTTACATGACGTGTCAGCATAATTGATTGGCACTTTAATATAATTTCAATAATTTTGTCTAAAATGATTTCGATACTGAATTTAATTTTGCTTTAATGCTTTATTAATGTATATTTTGATCAAATGTCTAAACTAAATATTCAATTACTATAAAATACATAGTTAAATTATTTAATTAACAATTTCATTTTATAACTTTTAACAAATTAAAAAATTGTGTACACAGCAAACTTTTTTCTATACTTAATATTTCAAACAATAAAAGACTTTAAAATTAAATAATTAGTTTAAGTTTTATCAAATACCTATACAAAATAAAAATAAAATATATTTATTTATTTTTAATAGCTACGAATAACTAGCGTTTAATTTCAATAATATTATGATGTATTGTATACTAATAAACGGAAAGGTTATTAAAACTTTGAAAAGAAAGATTTCAATGAATTATATTTATACAGAAATTTTATATTTTTTACGTAAAACCCATGATTGCATACGCAAACTGTAAAGCAATTCGAATAATAATTTTTCAAAAATTTGATTAACAAAAAGAGGTTAAGTGTTTTGTCTTTAACGTTGGACGTTTCGATATTTCATCAAACAAAAATGATGAATTACATCTATGACTAGAACAAGAATGACGAAATAAGTTCAAATAATACTTTTTAATATTTTTTACATTATGCATATTGCACAAAATAATACTGCATATTTTATTAAACATTATCAAAAATATAATAATATGATAGAGGTATGCATTGTTTTTATGTGAAATCACATCTTGAGTTTCATATAAAAGATAATAATAATTTTGAAGTTAGGTAAGTTATACGTTTTATGGGAAAAACGGATAAACAAATTTTTGTTTATTTCAATAAATTTGCAAAATCCCGTCGAGACGGTATTAAAAATCCATGATGATTCATATTTAAGTACTAGCTGAATTACCCGACTTCGCCCATGTGTAGTTTGTGATTTCTCAAAATGAAATTCTTAAATTATTGTGTTTTAAAGGAGAAAAAAATTGATTTCTTTTTGGAAAAAATGTTAAATAATGTCATCACAAAATGCGAACATAAAAAACGCCAGTTTGTTTTATATAAATTGGAACAATAAAAATACAAATCCCTCACCACCTTCCCTTAGGCAAAAAAAATTAAAAATCGGGCGACGTGGTGACACTCAGGAAGGTATTTGGAACAACTCTGTGAAAAAAAAATTAGAATAATGTTAAATGTGTCATCACAAAATGGGAACATGAAAAAGGCCTGTTTCTTTTATATATATATATATATATACTCGTATAAGGATTTCAATAATTTATAATTATATAATAATTATTATAATATATATGTTATATATTAATATATTATAATAACTTATAGGCGTTTTTTTAAGGAAGTTATAAACGAACGTACAAATATAATATGTGCTGTTTGATATCTATAGTTTGAGAGTGGCCTAGTCAAGGCCGTAGCCAAGGGAGGGGTTAGAGTTCACACCCGCCTAAAATTATTATCAAAATTAAATTTAAAAAGTTGAATTGTGTAGGTGAGTTATCGTGCATATTATGTGTAAGTGTAAATAAAAATCTCATAAAACGTTATACTCACTGGTATATATATTGATATAAGATAAATATTTTCGTAATATATTATACGTATATAATATTTCATTCAATCGTTTAAATTTTAATACAATTTTTATTACGTCAAACAATATTGTAATATAAACATATGTATTTTAATTTATTTTTAAAAATAATAAATAAATATTTATAATAAAACCCTCTAAAATGTATTATGCTGGCTGGTTATACGGTTTAGGGCCGAGTGATAGAAAAAAAAAAAAAAAAAAGGTATATAAATGTAACGTTTAAAATCGCAAAAAAATACGATATAATTATATTTTTATTAGATTCATATATTATATTATATAATATTATAATAAATTATAATAATCATATTCATTTTGTTTTCGTTTATATGATTTTCACTGGTCCGGTCGATCGGGTGACTCCCGGGAACAAGGACACGCACATGCGTCGCGGTCGTAAAATCTCGCGCAATCTTCTCGGAATTATCGGCAAAACCGGTGAGAAACGCGCGCGGACTTGGAATAAGGGATGGCGCGCGGTGATGATTAATAATACGCTGGCACACGGTAAGGTGGTCGTGAAATCGGACACATCCGCCGGACACCGCAGTGTCCACCCCCTACTAACCCCCCGAGAGTCCAAAACCGAATCATGTCTTATTATATACACTCATATAATCTCCGAAGTCCGAACACGTGGTGCGTCGAGCATACTATTATAATATATATATATAGTGCATTATGATATATTATATAATATATATATCTGTCTGTGTGTGTGAAATGCAGACGGGTACTCGTATATATTAAAATGATACCGGGTGGTGTCGGTATGCGTAGCTATAATACGGTCAAAATATATTTTATACGAGTAGGTATAATATAATATAATATATAGTTGCCGACTGACATGACTATTTGTGCGTCCGAAGAGGATAAAAATATTGTACGGAGTGATCGAAATTTCGTGTCACTATCACACTACCTATGTATACTTATACATATAATATTATACTAGTTCGATTTTATATCCGCAATCATTTTGTGTAACACGAAATTCCGATGACTCTGTATATATAATACTTATAAAATACGTACGTGTTGCGCGTATAGTGTTTTCTCCGAATCGAAATTTCGTAATCTGGTAAAAATTATTTTTAAGGACGAGGGACAGCGCGAGAGAGAGAGAGAGGAGGAGGACTCTTGTTGGCCGGACAAACACCCTTGCGGTGTCGCCGTACCACGACGACCCTCGTTATTACGAATTTGGAAAGTAATTCTCCGTAACAATTTTACAGATTTAAATAATATATATTATATGACGTGTAATATTGACACAGATAAAACCAAATAAAAACGATTTCGTTTAAAATGAAAAATACGCGTTGCATCATAATATTTGAAAATAATATTAATATAATTCCAAATGTATGATAATTAAGTAATTTATAGGTACTGAATTTAAATAATTCGTAAATTTTATTATAATAAAGAGATAGACGTAGTTGAATATAGTTTTGCCGAATTATATATAAATATATATATAAAATTACTATAATTATTATTTGTCAACTCGTCAAGTGATGTTATACTGTTTGGTAAAAATTTAATGATCTTCTGAACAATAATAAATAATTCGCGTATTTTTATTACTTTTAAATAATATTTATGTTAATTTATATTGTGCCAACAAAAAGTATTTAAAATTAATACGTGTTTGCAAAAATTGCAGTCTATTTATTTATATTTGACATTTATATAAATTAAAATATTAATTGGTTAACAGTTTAGTTTTAGTATATAGTACAAGAAATAAAACGTTATAAAATTAATATTTTATAAATTGTAATGAAAAAAATTGAAAAGTTGAAAATTGAAATAATTTTGAAGCTCCCTACGTAAAATAAATAATAAAAATATACTCGTATATAATATTTCGAAAAAATTCCTTTATGAAATTTAAAATAATACCATACTGTAAGTAATATACAATTTTTATTCATTATTTTTTTTATTAGCAAATAGTAGACTGTATAAACATAATCGTATGGGGTTGGGAGTATTATGTAAATTGAATTATATAATACTAAAATATTACATGTTACGCGTATATATTTGTTATTTAATGAGACGATACGCGCGTTTGGGTAAATATTAAATCGACCTCTAAAAAATTCGATTTTCTTTTCCTTATTTTTTTCTTTTTCTTTTTAATATTGTATACACATTTATAATCAATAGAAACGATAAGAATGAATTATTACTTATTTTATAAATGACTGCAGCTAATTAATGTTTGCACATATTGATTAATATTGAATCGTATAAGAATACACTTCGGAAGTATAGAATGTAACATATCATAGTGTTATATATAGGTACAAGGTACCTATACGTTCAGGGACGAATATTTATTTTTTGACGGTATATACCTATGCAATATATACCCTTGTCCCTTATATAGTACCCTGTAAGCGTATAAGAAAGAGGATAAACTCATAACCACATAAAATATATATACAATTATTATTTTTCACAGAAATATATAAAAATATATACGGTTTTAATCGCCTGATGGTTTAAATTATTTTTTTTTTCGAAGTAAATATCTGACGATTTAACGAGTAATTTTAATTCTACGTATAATAATATATTTCGGATTGCGAACGTCCTAAGTATGACATATACTTGAAAAATTTTAAAAATGCAATTTAAAAATCGTTTGTCCCCTTACCTTTAGCGAGACGCCTGGCCACGGATTTCGACCTCATCGAAACGTTATGCCTGAGTGTGTCGCCGTGGTCGCGTGGTTACAACTGACGTCGTGAATACGTTTCCTTACACAGGGCTATTATATACACCTGGAAATAAAAACTCGGCGCACCTGTACGCGTCTCCTGCCCGCCTCGTTTATCAGTCGCTGGCTGGTCACGGTAATAATAATAATAATAATAATTTAAAAATCGCATCGCCTAGACAACAACGGGACACGTCAATTGTGTGTGCGCACAGACTTACTTGGTTACTGTAATATAGTGTAAAATTGTTTATAAGTAATTTTAAAATAAAAATACTTTTCGAAACAAAAGAAAATAAACCCATCGACTACTTGTTATAATATAATAAGTATATACGAGTACTTTCTGACGTATTGACCCGCGAATCAGAAATTGTAAATTATTTAATATTTAAATTTAATTGTCTACAGAATATTATTATTATAATATCATAATTCGCCATGACTCGTTGCAAATTTCACTCTCCGACTTCGGTCATCATAATATTATAATAATAATTATTAATTAATAATAACAATAACGAATAATGGAGAATAAAATATCGTAACGAACGGCGTATAAATTAACAATATTTATGTTATATATCCATTTAAATAATTATTATTTGCCACACGCGTTAATATTATCGCAAAAATAGAAGCGACCGATATTATGCGTTTTCGTTTTTGCTCTATAAAATAATAATAATTATTATCATTGTCTAGGTATTTGGCAAAACGAACCGTACATTAAAACATCGTATGCAAAAATATAATGTGTATTTTTCGTCATGCTATCAATTTGTGAAAAATATTTGATATTCTGCCAGCGTGTGTTCGGATTTTGAAATAAACTATACGGTCAATAAAACATCGAACGGAATATAATTATTATTATTCTTTTTTTTTTTTTTTTTTTTTTTTTAGTAGAATATATTTAGTGGAGTTTATTTTATATACTTAATAACATAACGACTGTCATAAATACGAGCGTACACCACAAACGACAACATATTGTAAACTAGGCAATAAATAAAAATAAACATACTTGAAATCATTAATGCGTTTCACATGTTCTCGATTCCAAATGAAATGATTGCTTGCATTACCTACGATCCGATTAAGTATATAAGCAACCTTGTACGTATATGATAATTATTGTGTACGTATAAAATATACTTTTACGAGACGAACTAATGACGTTTCTATACAGCACATAGGTATAATTTCTACTCGTTTTTAAGGTTTTTGATATGATAGACTGAAATTTGACGTTTTGTTCGATTTTCGATCTTCTAATTTCATTTGGTGGCACATAAACGTAAAGTACGAAGGTTTAAAATATTATTATAAAATATAAATAAATAATCGAATATTTATTTTGATTGCACGTAAGTATAACTAAACGCAAATTAATATTAAACAATTACACTAAAATGTTTTCGATGCAGTTATTTAAAATATATATACACGCAATTTGTACAATTATAGAAATAAAAAATCACGTCCGACAATTGTATGTATAGAACGTTATTATACGTAATATTATTATAGTAATAATTTCCATTCGAATTTGCGGTACGTGATTTCAACGCGTGTTTACCTATAATACACGTGTATAGAGAAATAATATTATATAACGACAAAATAAACCTCCCCGCCAGAATCCCTTACAGATTTTCGAAATTGGGCCGTAAAAACGATTTTAGACCTGTTCGTGTCCCTCGAATTGCAAAGATGAATTATTATATTATCGGGACCGTCGTCTATATAAGGATAACTTTCCGAGCTAACGGGCAAACGATAAACCATCATTTAAAGAACTATTATATACGTTATCCGAACGGCGTGCGGAAGACGGATGGCGGTGTCGTACAGCATTTTATAGATTGTACAGTAACGCGAGAGGCTGTTGGGGACAATTTTTCCGAGGCATTAAAAACCGACCTCGCCCGCGTAAACACTCCTGTATTGTTTCGGGGACGTTAAAAAACAATAACGGCGGTCGTAAAATATTAAATCCGACGGTATTTTAGAGATGCCATAAAATAATACAAAATATATTTTATTATATTATGTACGTATACACCATGTATACCTAGTTGCCGCCATTTAGGATATTATATGTTATGCAGTTCTCACGAACCGGGTTCGTCAGAGTCCAACTGGTTTGGGAGTTCATCCCTTTGTGGTTTCCACCACAACTACCTCATAAACGAATAATATATACGTATAGTATAATAGTATATCACAAAAATAATAACGAAAAAGAAAACAAAATCATATTAATACGTGATTCTTGTATTTTAAATTGTATATTCATGTATACGTGAAATACAGACGGATTTATATCGAATCATATTATAATATTAAGGCTTTTAAGTGACAATAATAACTAGCCTTAATTTCACTTTTTATATTTATTAAAATAATTTTCTACGTTATGTAATATTGATTTTTAACATTAATTGTTTAGCAATCATATTATTATAGGCATATGCTAATTAAATCAAACGATAATTTATTTTCGAAGATTTCAAAAACCTCTATTAGATACACATTTAAATTAATTACAGTATAAAATAATTTAAAAAATAGTTTGAGTATTTTTTTTTATTCTAATGACATGGCAAATTTAAAAAGATTTGAGAGTAATGGACCTAAACCAGAATGATTAAAGTCAGTTAATAGTCATTATATATATCTATGGCAAAGCGGTATACAAACCGAAAAGCAATTTCGAAAAAGCCGCAAATGGTTCTGAAACTGTATTGTTTTACGACCTTAACTATAATAGAATTCAAACAAGCTTAACAATGTTGTCACAAATTGTTATAACCCGAAAAAGTTGCAATCCACCAAAATTACACAGTATATAGAATGATTCTCAATTATTCAAAACTTTTGAAAACGATAAAGTCAGTGCAAACTTTGAATTAGGAAATATTATGATCAATGTTTAATAGCGTACAATAGTTAATATATATATATAAATAGTTTAAGCCTCTAAGTAATAGAAAACATAATATATAACACTGTAAACTATAGTCAATTTGAGATCTATTTATTATCTAATTTATTTTATTTAAATAATGCAATAATAATAATATATCTGCGTATAGGTTTGAGTGAATAAAACGATGTAATAACTACAATATAAAAATTATAATTTGATAAAAAAAATTTTACTGGAAATTCTGGATAAAAAATTAGGATATTTAAGAGATCCATGAAATTATTGAAAAAAAAAATTATTATTATTTAGATAATTATTATCTCAAATAATTTAAATAATACTTACAAATCTAGCAATAAATGATCTATCAAACATAATGTTATAGAATATGTTGATTAGAATAAAAAGATAAGGATAATCTACTAACAAATCAAATCAATTTTCCTAATATAATATTATGATAAAATAAGAGTAAATATAAATACGTACTAGAATTTACTATAATTTGTTCATAAATAAACAATATTAATTTTATATAATCTATGAATTTAATAATGTTTAATTTGAACGATTTAATTTAAATATAATATTTAATTTATTTACTTATAGGTATACTGATTTATAACATCAAAATCTATATTTTATTTAGTCAAGTATCAACGATCAAACTACGAGCTCAGAAATCGCGAAAAGATAAACCATAAATCGAATTACAAAACTAAATAATATATGCTATATATTATGACCGGTAAAATATATTTAACTCAACGACAAGGCGAATTAACTTTGAAATGTATAAACGAAAAGTGGTATGGATCGAAAAAAAATTAACATATTGAAATATTTAGTTTGGAATTATACTTAGTAAATGTGCAAGAATTAATTAAATAAATAAAACGAAAAAATTATAATACGTATTTATATAAGGTTCAATATTGCCAATTAGAATAATGTTTATATTTTATGAATGAATCTTATTTTGCGACTCAAAACTATAATAACACTACGTATTGTAATATGAATTATTTTTATTTTTATTAGAAAATTATTATACAAATAATATCATCAACACCCCAATACACATAATCACTAATGCTATAATAATTTGGTCAGTAACGCAAGTCAGTATTGTTATACGCGATAACGATAAGAATGAAAATGTTTGAATTCATTAGAATCAATAATTTATTTGAATAAAACTTTAGGAAATAAAAATATAACTTTTCGAGGGTAGTGAGATTTAAACTATGATAATTTTTATTTTATATTTTAAAATCGTTCGTATCAGAAATTTAATTTAAAATTATTTTAGAAATGTTGAATTACCTTTACCTATATTGTGGAAAATAAAAATCATATTTCAATTTACATATAAAAATGTTAATGTGTATAACTATAATATATGTATATGTAAGTGACAAGTGTAATTATTATAAACCACAAATTATAACTGGACTAGCTTTAATTATATTTTTTGTTGGTAATGATAATTTTTATAAACGTGTTATTTTTACAAAAATATTAAGTCGATTATTGAAATAAATTTTTAATTACTTTTTTTTATATTTATTTAACATTTTCCCTCTTAAATAATAATTAAATTTTCACTTAGAATGTTTTTATCAAAATTCGTTAACCTATTAAATTAAATGTTTTTTTTTTTTTTTTTGTTTTTCGTAGCTATAGCTTAAGCTCTTGATTTGCGACTGTCGAAATGTGGCATTATAAATTATTTTTACTTTTTAATTATATAATTTTTATTTTTAATCAATATTCTTGAATATTTAAATAATAATATGACAAAACAAAAAAATTTAAATTAATGTAAATAAATTGTTTTTTAATATAAATAGAATGGCTAGTTGGAAAACTTTTTATAAACCATTCATCCTTTATATAATTTTTTATTTATTTATTTATTTAAATAAAACATTAAATTATATTCAATGACTTAGGTGGCACGTTTCGTTACATTTTAACTGCGGAATTGTTATTAAATTGTCGTCTTAGATTTTAAAAATGATTTGGTGAGACGCACACACATATAATTATATTCATATGCCGAAGATTGGCTACGAAGAATATAATATATTAAGGAATCAGAATATTAATCAGTATCATTCCGGATTTTGAGAGAGTTCGGTTTTACGTAATCTATTACAACGCAATGACAAATTACATGCAGACTGTCGAATGCTGTTGATGCTCTGCGAATCAGCTTCATTGAGTTGTACAAACACTAAACGCAGAAATCGTTTATATATAGTCTTTTTAAGTACACTGCACGATTTCAACATTGCATTAATATATAATATGTAATACCTATATAATATTAATATATTATTGAAACGGAGTGCGGTGCGGACACCACAATAAAATTTGTTCGAAAAATAAATCTCTATACTTAGTCTATTGGTGACTCATCGTTGAACGCACGTTATCACCTAAATTTCTCGTTGGTTATTTAACGTGTCTTGACTGCTAACAATTTTGTCACGTTCGTCGGATATAAAAATTCGTGTAGATTACAAGATTCTTGTAACAAGAGTATAATATTATTATAGTCGTAATGTTGCCAAATGGAGTTTGAATCATTGACCTATCGGTCGAAAGAGTTTTTTTTTTAGTACGAACTATGATTTCTTATTTAATCTCAATATTCTAGAAATCATAATATACAGGTACATAATAAGTAGGTATATAAATATATAAGTAAAATAATACTTACAAAATTATATAGAAAAAATCTATATATCGCGGGTATTATAAGGCAAGATCGTAATAAAGTAGAGATTTCGTGTGACGTTTAAACTACTTACTTCTATTATACGAGGAGTAAAGCTAAATGACAACAATTGGCTTTATTTTATTAAAATATTTTTTTTTTTTTTGTAATTTTTTAAACATATACAATACACTTTGTGAAAGCACAAAGACTCTAATGATTTGGACACGTGATGAGAAAGCCAGACTCAGAGTACCTAAAAGCGGCGGTCGAGTGGAAACCCGCAGGAAAGAGGCCAAGAGGGCGTCCTAAGAAGCGATGGATAGATGGAATAAAACAAGACCTAGAGAAACTAGGGATATTAAATTGGGAAGTAAAAGCATAAAATCAAGAAGAGTGGAAGGAGGTGGTAATAACTCTAGAAGAGTTGTGATGCAAATGATGATGATGATGGTAACTGGATTTAAAGTATCGTAAAAAAAAAAAAAAAAAAAAAAAATAGGCGTTTTGACCAAAAATTGTAAAATGCATATAATTTTATTTTATTAATAGTCTATTATAATATTATATCGATATATACCTTATAAAAAACGTCCATTCTAACGATTTGAAAATATATAAGTAATACAATTATTGTCTATTAATATTAATAATAATATAGTTATTATTGTTAATTGGGTGTTGTCATACTTGAAATATTATATTGTGTTGTATGTAATATAATAGACAATCGATTTGTTTTTGCCGAAATCGTCGAATCCTCTCCCGACGTCACATATTATACACCGACACGCGGCGTTGTATGCCGGAGCACGAACTCGTCGCCACGGATAAATCATGTTGTTTTATATACTATATAACATCATATATTATTATTATTATTATTATTATTATTATTATTATTATTATTATTATTATTATTATTATTATTATTATTATTATTATTATTATTATTATTATTATTATTATTATTATTACATCGGTGTGGCGTATAACGTGGAAATAAATAAATAATATAATGCATACGAGTGACGCGGCAGACTCGGCGGCGACCACACGTTGATGCGTAATGTGCGCTTCACGGTTATCGGATGGGTCACACGTACATATACATACGACCGACGTTATGGTGGCATTTTAAATACCCGTGAAACGCGTTGTCGCACACATCCGCCCGAAACAGACCAAAAAATCATAATAATGCCAGAGTATAAAAATATGGTAGGTATATACAAGTTGAGTTCGAGACTTATATAATATAATATAAAATGTCTCCGAGAAACAGGAAAAATATACGCATTTCGATAATAAGAGTTACGAGTAAATTCGAATATTTCTTTATACTTCGATTGCGAAATATTTAGTTATATTTTGTATTTCATCCCCAATTAAATTTGTGACAAACAGAAAGCGTATAAATTATAACAATTTGTTGTAAGTAAATTATAAAATAATTTTGGCGAATTATTTGATAATTATTATTAAATATTTATACTCTCACTGTATAAATTAATGATAACGATTATTCTTGGACATGATCCTCCAGGATGATCGTCGTTGTGGTCTTTAGAAAACCGAACAATGCCGGTCCTGTTGACGGGACACGATCCGCGTTTAAAATCGTTTGTGCCGCGAATAGATCAGACCGTGAAGAAACCGCCCGTGAGAATATTATTAGTTATTCTTATTACAGACGGTAGACGGTCGGTCGCCACCCGCCGGTCGTGTGACGTCAAAACGATTTTAAATCCTTACGTTTAAATTTTTTATTTTTCTACGTACGTGGAAAATTAATCATACCGAAAAATTACGATATTGTCTTCAATCGTTTTAACATTGTTTTTAAACTCTGAGAGAACAATTAATATTTTCATTTCCTATTGCACGTATCATTATTATGTTTAATAATATAAATCATAACAATTTTTTTCTATTTTATATGTTTTATCCAATAACTTATACGAATACATTCGTATAATATTTTAAATTTCTCGGTTAAAAAATGTTTTAACAAGTTTAAAATAAAAAAAAAAAAAAGAACCTTAAAAAGCGAACGTGAAAAATATATTATAAATAATGTCGCTGGAAACGATAAAACCAATATTTATGGTCGTAAATGTTTACAGACAATAATATATTATAACGTATTATCTACACTTGTTAGTGCTGGTCATCAAATCAATAATAATATATATATATTCAGATGATTTGAAAAGCTCGCATAATCCTTAATATCCTTAATATATTAAATATTATGGACCTCTTCGTTCGTGAAACCTTTAAATATCGTTTTGAGACTTTAAACTTTATTACTAAAACGTGTTAAAAACCGTCACGTTATAATATTATTATTGCCTTCAAAATTATATGCGAATAAAATTTACAATATCCGTGGAAACAGATTTAAAAAATTAAAACCACCTTGAACGTAACATTATAAATACGAGTATTTAATACCCATCGCATGATCTACCATCGTATTTTATTTGTATCTGTATTATCGTCCGAGACGAAAATTGTTTATTGCTTATATAACAGACACTTATTATATCTCCACACGATCGTTTCGATTAAGTATTTGGAATTAAAATACAAATACCTATTCCAATCTTAAATGTTGTAATATACTTGTAACGGAAATAAAATTACGATAATTTTTTTTCTTTAATTTTTGTATATAAAATGTACCCCGTTCTGTACATGGTAAAGTTTCTTATAGGTAGGTACCATAAAATATTAGGAGTGTATTATATTTATTTTATTTACGCATAAGACGCAATTCGACTTATACATGGGAAAATTATAGATTAAATTAATTAAATTAAACAAGTAATAAACAAGATAAACAGTCAAGTTCATATGGACACTAACGCGGAATACTAACTTAAAGTTTTTGACTGCAGGAGTCACGGAATAAAAACGGGATATATAATATTAATTGATAACAATTTGTTAACGATGAAAGTTTTATTATATGTTGTTATTCTGATTGGAGTTTAATATTACGAAGACAGCCGAAGGGACAATGGAATAAAACGACGTTTTGACTACATTATATTACACTCATAATATATTTGTTGTCGAGTACACCGCAAGGGGAGGGATAGTAAGTTGTGACGTGGGCGGGCGCGCGATCCTCGAAGTTTATCTGTTTGCGAATCCTCTGCCGGCGCGTCCTCGACCCCGAGCGCTTGCGCCGTTCGTAAAAATGTAATATATTATTACGAAATACGAGTACATACATTTTCCGCGATCGTCGTGTGAATTATTGCAAACCAGTCGAGCACGGGTGTAATTTTCTTCGATCCGATCGAGTACGAGTAAAGATTTCCCCCAAAAAAAAAATCACTAAAAAAACAACACTAAAATCCATTAAATTAACCTTAAATAAAACTTATTTAATAAAATAAAATTAAACTTATTTTAAAATAATTATTATTCGTAGTCTAACTCAAAATACGCATAGTAATGTCAATATATTTTTATATATTATGATATTATTTATTCCGTCGGTATATTATCGTTATTTATTTATTTATTTTATAACAAAACGGGACGAGCCCAATATTAAAAGAATTACATCAATATAACAAAGTATTAACTGTTTACAACATAAATAGAAATACATAATTACAAAACAAAAGAGTGAAACTAGAATTATTATGGCATAGTAAAGGAGGTGTCAGTATTGGCAATTATACCATTTAGAGGATTATAGAAGAATTTAGTTGATAATTGGTGGAAGAAAATGGAATTTGAAAAGTAAACTGTAGGGAACGTGTATTACGAGAAGGAACCTTAAGATTTATGAGAGATAGCAAGTCAGGAGAATTAATTTTACCTGAAAGAAGACCATTATAGAGGAAGGAGAGATTTAAAGCGTGCCTACGGTCAGCGAGAGTAAACAGACGTTATTTAAACGTAATAAAAAATATACTATTAATTTGTACGATCAGTAAAATAAGGTTTTCTAATTTGTTTACTTTATTACAAAATATTGTCGAATTGTTCATTGATTATAATAATGTACACAATTTTACTATTAAATAATATCTTAGTGTTTACGTAGTCAATAATATATTGTCAAAATTAAAAAAAAATAGCTATCATTCTAAATTTATTGTAGGTACTCGCGCGTATAATATTATTGTGTAATATAAATATTATATAACATTTCAGGGGCACTTGCAGAATTTTATTCCGGTGGGTGCAAAATTAATTCATTTATTTATAAAATTATCGATTTTATTGTTATACAAATTTGATTTTCTTCCATAAATCTAATCTTCCATGATAATATAATTATTATATTATCGTTATTTTTTACGCGATAAAAATACATATAATTATTTAAGTACTAATTATTATGATTAGATTATTAATAGTACAACATAATATTATATAGTTTCATTCGAATAATCGACAACATTTGTTTATTATTTAGGCACACTGCGACTACACAATGATACGCGTGTTCGGATTTCCCTTATATATAGAAAGAGTATAATGTGTTTCATTTGTCTGGTAGACAAAAAAAAAAAAAAAAAAAAAAGGATTTGTCCGATTTTGATTTTATTGTTATCCCTTCGATTATTGTGACAAAATAAGGATTTGTAACGCTTATCGTTGCAGTGCAGCCATATAAGCAATATATACAAAATACAATATTACCTTATACACGTTTATATTATTTTCGCTTATATCCGTTGACGAATTCTCGTGTCGAGAAAACAGCGTTTATTATTATTTTATTGTAAGTGTGCACGTGTGTGAGAGCAAACGTACGTACGTATAAATGTGTACAAACTTTTGCGAGAACATTGATTTGTGCGGGTCTTGGGCACCGCCTAAGTATTCAGCACAAGCGCGCTACAAAATGTAGTAAAATCGTCGTCGTCGTCTCCCAGACGCTCTGCTCTCTTCGCCCGACATCAGACAATTGGTTCGAATCGATATCGTCATTCGTCGCCAATCATTCAATAACACACAATAATAATATTAAATATAAAGCTAAACAATAATTGCGTATTTAATTATTCGTATGACGTGTAATATGCGCATATAACGCAACGAACTTTGGTTAAAATCGCGTCAGGTAGAAAAAAGTAGACGTAACACGTTTTTTATTATTAAATTTATTATATTATACAATAAATAATTATATAATTATTATTCAATTGTGAATTTTCATCTCGTCCGTTCTGTATTCATATAAATAATGCACTATTATGTCTACATTTCGATTGGAATCTTTTAGTATTATAATACAAAATATTTTTTTTTTCTAAAGAACGAGTTATAACATTATATGTCGATATTATTATGTTAAAAATAATTATTATTGTTTTAAAAAGTTTACTTTTTTAATGGTATATAATAGGAGTAAATAATATAATACGAGGAAAATTACTTCTTCGACACAAACCACCCTGTTCAACTTTTATACATTTAATGCCTTTAAGGCTATATATAACTATATTTAACTCCATATTATAACTCTATATTTTATGCTTGAAACAAAATCGAAGTGCGATTTACCGGAAGTATGCTTTCATTAACGTTTTTGTCTAAATTCCATCGACTTTGTAAAATACAATATTATGTGTTAAAAAGTAAAAGACTACAAAATGTAGAAAAATATAATACGCAGGTATACTTTTACGTATTTTTTCGCGATTATTTCCTTATACTTTTAATAAAATATTTGTGTGAAACGTAGTGACGATTAGTATCGTACTATCGTACACAGGATTGTTTGATAGTGGGCAGTTTAGTAACAGTAAGGATAAATTAAAATAATAAAATATATATAAAACGAATATTAAATGATTTATTTTACTTTTCTTCCTTAATCTATATTAATATAGACGTTTAATTATTATTTTAATTAATAATGACAATAATATTTGTAAGATTATAAGATTATTGTTAAATATCAATTTATACTTATATATGTTTAATATAATATACTATATGTTAAATCATAACGCGTCTAACAATAAATTGAACTGATTTGTTGTTCTTTGTTGAGGTTAACCCTCCTCCTTTGGTACGCTACCGATGACGATAATAATAACTTTTTTAGTGATTACATAATGATAATTTATAAAACACTTACTTTAAATGTAACAATAATGAGTTATTTTTTTATGCTCGGAAAAATTATACAAATATAATATAGGTAATTATTTATAAACAGCTAGGGCTTTGCACCCGAATTAACCCGAACTCGTAACGCCACAAAAAATTTTTAAAAATCAAACACCTGAAACTCTTATTAACCTAAACGGTATTTATTTAAATAACCCGAATTATCCCATAATCCAAATAAAAAATACTGGTTAACCTAAAACCCGAATGAATTAAAAAAGAATTACAATACGTTATTTTTTTATGTATTTTATGCGATAAATACAAATTTTAACATTTGATATAGTCTAGTTAAATCATAGAAAAAAAATCAAATAATTTAATCATTTGTGTGTGTATTTGATACCCGAATTAACCAATATTAACCTGAATATAATAACGGTTATGAGCACTACCCTAATAATATCTGATAACAATTTTTATCGTGGTATTTTGAAAACACGAATATATCATTGGCACCCAAAACTCGAATAAACTATTCGGACGCAAAGCCGTGTTTATAAATTATATTTTTAACCGTTAACATAATATTTGTTTGGATTTTTGGATGAAGTATATTATTATATATTATATTATATAGCTATCATATTGCTCCGATCGTTTTAATTTACTTGCATCGTGTATAGTACTTTGGAAGCTCATATAGAGTAAAAAAAAAAAATGTCGCGTGGCTATAAAAATCACAAAGACTCTATAAGTATGGGTACTCGTATACTCTATAATGTAGAGTTTATATTATAATATATTTATACACACTGCATTTTAGTGTATATAGCGAACGGGTGTCATTAGAACACGCACCGCACACTCGAAATTGGGATTTTTTTTTTTCATGGTTTCGACCCTGATTGATCATTCATAACGTCCTATTCATAAAAATAATTATTATCGCATTAAAACGATCCGTTTAACAGAAACTTAAGCGTCCCCGTATGTACGTATATACGTATAATGTTATATTATACTGTATAATTGCTGGTAAACTTGGCCCAGCAACGACCACAATGGAGAGACCTCTCTATATACATACGGCTACGACGTCCACTCGAACGGAGGTTCTTTTGAAGAGGCTTTTTATTTTATTTTTTGAAAAATGTGCGTATATATACACTAAGCACGGGTCGTATATGCTCTTTTGTCCGTAAACGGTATACGCGTACACGATCGAGAATGCGTAATCAATCGAACGGTCGAAATTCGATAGCGAATTTCGAAAAACGATTAATCAATCAATATAATATTGTAATATAATATAATATTATGCAATAAGATGATCGGAATATATATTATGATACAGTGATAAAATTCGCAAGAAATAAAAAGTAGAAATTTTCATTTTAACCTCAAAGTATAATATTATGTTTAAATGTACCTATTAATAATTATATAGTTACAGAATAGATATTAGGTATCCGTTGTACTCGTATGTAGATGTAGTCATGTCTCATGTAGGCTATAAAATATAATAATATTGGATATTTGTATCTACGTTTTAATTTTATACATAATGTATTATTTTAATAAATAATAATAATAAATGATTCACGATTGTTTATATTTTAAAAATTTCAACATCCGTACCATTATGAAATTGTGCATATTAATATTATGATAATATTTATTATATTTAAATATAATTTAAATTTTTCACTCCTTTCCGATTTCATTAAATTATATACACATTATTTAACTTAATTTATTGGATAAATAATTAAATATTTGAATAAATATATATTACGTATTATGTAATAATAACAGGGCGACAAACAGTAAGTATAAAATAATGTACGATAACGTAAAAAAATTAAATTCTAATATATTATTGCTCGTTATTTTAAAATTAACCAGTTTTATATTTCAGTATTATAGGAAATTTATAATCATATTGGTATTGTATTAATATGTTCATAAGTTTATGTTATAATAATGATAATAGTATACAAAGGAATTGTACGAGTATAAATATTATATAATTATATAAAATTGAAAAAAAAAAATAACGGTATAATAGTTCGTAGCTTTAAATTGTATTTAATTGCGTCGTAGGAAATATTTTAACGTTATAGTATATTATATATTAATTCATTTCAGAGTCATTTTGGAAATGCGTAATAAATTTCTGAAGAAACTCAATAAATGAAAGGAAATGGAAAAATTTACGTGATGTTAAATATTATTATTGTTATATATATTATATATTTTTTACTTTATAGTATTTATTTACATAAAAATAAATCGTTATACTTATTTTTAGTGTAATATCAAAATTCAATTACGTATTTATAATACGTTTACTATGTATAGGTAATAAGTAAATTGAATCCTGTTATAACTATAAGGTTGCGGTTTTTACTCTGTGTCTTCTCTTAAATTCAAATTATAATAAATGCCAAAATACCCATTTTTAATACGCAAATTATATGAATAATGAATATAATATAATATGTATTATTAATTATAAATTACACAATTTATTTTTGCCTTTTTTTAAGACTGTTTAAAATAATTACTATACCTATTTCAAATAACGGTGGTCATATTTGGATTATATTATATAAATTTTATTCAAAAGACAAATACGAGTATTTAAAATCATTTATAAAATTACTGCAATAATAATACATTTCATGGCGATAGCAGTTCACCGATTCTGACAAGTCATAATAATGAACGTTCGACGATGAAGTTTTTAAATATATAATTGCGAATTCACATCGTTTTAATTTAAATTTCAAAATTTCAATTTTTATAATGCGTTTGTAACATTCAATGTCCACAATAGGCTTGATCGAATCATACATAATAATATATACGTCGCATAATATTATTATATCTTTAAAGTGTCGCGTTAAATATCGTGTTATTGATTGAATCGAGAGGACAGAGTGGAAAGCAATTACAGAAATATGAAGGAAAAATAGTTTTGCAAAGAAATCCCAAAATGGCCACAGCTGTCATGAAATGTTCAACAGTCGTAAAAGTTAATTAGTTTCTTTGAGAACATTTTATAATGAAGCCGTTGAAATTCGAGGGACGAGACCATTCTGTTTCACTGCCATCAAACTTTCCGATCACGCGCCAAAAACTGTATTTATGTTTAGCACATGGACTTTTGAAAGCAAAAATCGGAGGGGAATGAAAACGAAGTTGGTGGCTAAGAGAAACGCTATACTTCTGTTTTGGTTAATTGTCTTCAGAGTTCGCCAACACAAATGTATTTTACTAGCAATTTAATTTCTTTCAACTATGGACAATTGTTTACACGCGGTGTCCGAAGAGTTCTTTCTCGTTAAACTGTAAACGATTTATATCGTTTCGATTGTAAAAATAATCGAAAACAAATAAATCGTGTAACATAATGGCGAAACCGACGAGACGTGTAGTTGTTGTGTGATTGTAATACAAAAATATCGAAATATCAAAAAAAAAATTCTAATTTAATAATTTATTTGATAAAATTGAGTTAAAAAAAAAAAAAAATTTCACGAATTTACTAAACATATTTTTATGTTATAAGAATGCACATGATTATTTTATAGAATATTATGCAATTATTATTTTGTTAAAATAGTAATTATAAAATTACACGTTGTATACATATTAGAATAAATCAGATTTAAAGTTTATTTTCGAGTGACGAAATTGTATTTGGTTTATATATACAGGTATGATATATACGTTTTTACGGTTTATGAAAGAAAAATAATTGTTTATTTTAGTAAAATGAAATAAATATTATATTTTATATTGTTATTAAAGACAATACATAAAAAATATTATACTTTAAAATTTCGCGTGGTTATAAATACCTTTTAAATGTGTGAAAATGAACTACCTCCGTGTACGTATAAACTTGAAGAGGTCTGTTGGAACAATTTTAATTTAAATATTTGTTATTATATTAAACTACTTTATTTTGAAGTAACGGTAAAATATTCAACAAATGCTTTTGTATAAATAATTCATTTTGTACTCGTATAAATGAAGAAATAAACATAATATAATAATTAAACAAAAATATTATTTTATAAAGAAAATGAACAATATACATCTATATATTACCTATCCAAGTACCTATATATTTATTATTTTACAACACAATATTTAGAGAAATAACTTAAAATGTTAATTTTTTTAATAATAATAACTTAGTACTTAGCGCAAATTATAGAGTGAAATAAAAAATATAATTTATTTTTATATTATAGACACACGTTAATTAAGTAGGTAATTAAGAATCATAATTTTTGTCTATTTGATGTATTTTTATGAAATTTAATTTATATAAATATCTTAAAACCATTTTTAGGGGAATTAACCCACACGAGTATATTATTATGTATATTACATGCAGGATTTCTATAAGCGGATTTTCCGGATTGGAAAAATCACAAACTTCACACACCTCAAAGAGTTATTCGTCCCCAAAAAAATGTTTGTCTATATATTTTGTAGGTTCGTCGTTAAACCGACCGTATGGAACATGGTAATTACCGAACGTATATACATAGGTATATAATAAGTATAATATTATACCTAACCCCGTAACGTCGTGTGTGAGAGTTTGTCATTAGCCGGTTAGGTTAACGTTCGTACAATAAAAATAATAACAATATTATATAGGTATATAATATTAAATTATAATACGTCGTGCGTATACGATACGATCGAAGGCGAACGACGATGGGAGTAACTAGAAAAAAAAATTACCGACTTAAAAACTAACCACACCAGAAAAATAATAATAATAATAAAAAAAAAAAATCATATACAATATATTATAATACATAATATTATTATTATTATTATTATTATATTATATCCCTCGACGCGTACCTATTACCATAATTCTTCCATGAATCATATAACGTGGTCGATGTTTCGCGTATGATAAGACTAAGAGACGCGCTTTTCTTTGCGGCGGACGTGGCGTGACTCATTAAACCGTCCACTCAATTATTACTGTCCGGAAGGACCCGGGAATTATTAGCCGGCGATTATGATTTTTATTGGCCTTAATTTCATTTTTCGTGTGTCATTTATTTTACATAATCACGTCGGCCAACATTATAAATATTATATTCTCGGACACGAACGACCCACCCAACCTCCTTAATGGTGTATTCAGGAAACAATAATAACATGGCAGCGGAGAGCGCGCAAAAAATAAATACCAGCCGACCCCGACCCTCCGCCGCCGACGGTCAAAATGGTAATTAATAATATCGCTTGAAGTTTTTATATCTTAATTATAAATAGTCGCGATAACTTACGCGCTGTAATATAGCGAATATAATATATAAAAAGTTGAATTCGTTTACATTATACGCACGCTGTTTTTGCATAATATCGATATAATTATTATTATTATTATTATTATACATTTTCGTATAATAATATTTCGGACGATTATTAATCATTTTTTTAATTTTAATTTTCTTTTTTTTTTCTGTTTTTTTTTCGAGGATATACCTCTCACAAGCCCATAATATTATGATAATATACGAATACACATTTTCACGTCGTGTTGTATAATATATTATTTTCCAACGAAAAATTATAAGATATTAAAAAGTAAATTTAACAATCTATAGGATCAGAATATTATATTTTTTTCTTAAATCAGATAATCTCATTTACAATCATTTATCTACTATTACGAATATATTACTTGAAAAAATAACAAATTGTCAATTGGATAACTTTTTTCTTCTATATTATGTATATTACGTACAATTAGATAATTATATATTATAAAGCGTTATTACTAATTATTACTAATTAGTATAAATATACTACATTATTAATTAAACATTATTTGAATAACATATTAATATTTACTTATAAAAATCAAACGACTTTACTTAAATCGTTTCATTTAAAATAGTTTTTAAATAAAATCTATATTGTTAATTACACCAATATGATATTATACTTACTGTAATCGCACCTACGTTCAATTGTAGTCGATTTATTACAGTTTATTTTAAAGGTACCGCAATTTTTACCGTAATAATAATAAATTATTTTATAAATTTAGGTACACTATATGTATAGGAAAATATCCATAATAATATTTTCTACAATATATGTGTTTTAAAAGTCTGAAAACAATTTGTGGTACAGTAAACATAGTCAGATTTTCACAAATAGGGCGTATGATATCTGTTAGGTTTGGTTTAGATCTTGTTAGTACTTTATTTATGCAAATTTACTAGGTATCTAATTATTAGAAATTGCAGTTATATGAAAGGTATTCCTAACTAGGTACCAAAAAACGACAAATATTTTGGCAATATTCGAAGACGCTGTAATTTTGAGTTTTGACGAATTAAATTTCAAATATTTTACGATAACTCAAGAAATTTTGAACTTTGAAATTAAAAAATTTGTGTTAAACTATTAAGTATATTATAAATTCTTGATAAAATTTTGGAACCTTTACGTTCAATATTCAGTAAAAATATAGAACTTTGAACATTTTTTCAAAATTCTTATACTTTTTTCTAATGGTTGATATATTTATCAACTTTGGGTTTCATGATCTAAACATTTTATTGAATCATAATCACATATTGCATAACAGTTTAATTTGTTACAATTTAATTATATGTATGAATTTTAATATATATTTTAACATTTAAAAAACTAATTTAGTAATTTATAAAGCATACTGAATTCGCTCAGATTCGTTTTTTCGAATGTAATGATCATTGCATTCAAATCTTAATTGAAATATAACACAATAATCCTATATATCATATTATGCATATATTTTCAACAATTGGACCCCATCTTATTTTTAATATTTAATGGTTTACTGTTTTAATACGAAATCGAAATATAAATATACGTTAATGTATTTTTAATTTAAAATATGATAATTTTAAGTAATATTGTCTGATTACGTATAATGCGATGAATACATTTCTTATTAATACGCGTTCTTTTTTTTTTTAAATCCAGTTTTGATTAAATTATTTTATCACGAGTGTATCACAGTCTAAATTAAAACGATGTTATTTTGTTATGGGATAATAATTTTAATTTTCTAATATTTTTCCAATTTTGAATTTTTTATAACGTCATAAATACAATCGATTCAATGGACAATATTTGTATAACGTCATTTATACGGGATATTATTTTACATATAATATAACGCGTATAATATTTTATTATTTCTGCAACTTAGTATCTACGAGTATGTCTCGTTTGAATAACTTTAAAAAATCGCAACATTTGCGTGTTTTAACGCGTCTCGTCTTATTGTCTTCGTCATTATCCATAATATGATAACAACAATTATTATCACCACATTATAATGTTATTATTTTTCGTTTCGTCGAGCAGATTTAATTATTAAAGTCGGTTAAAATTTTCGTTTGATAACACTATACGCGTCTGGATAGATGCACAAGAGATGTTCGACAATGAAAACACGGCAAAAGGGTTGGGTTAAGTAATATTATTATTATTATTATTATTATTATTACTGTAATACGCGGAGTTCCGTGTCAGACCGCAGTATACCTGCAAAAGTGGGGATTTTGTGCCGTCGAAAGGGTAGGAAACCACACATACATGTTTAGATGTCACGCTATGAATTTGTTATATACAATACGTTCGAGAGACCTTTGGCCAAAACGAGGTTGAAGGTGGAAAAAAAAAGGGAAAATGCGGAAAAAATCCACCCCGTTCATACGTATATAGGTATACGAAATTACAGGTATTCGGTTCGTCCGATTAGCATATATATTGGACTCGCTCGTAGGGTCGAACGATATTATTATAATATATTTTATTCGTAGGAGATCATTTTCCCGCGATATCATAACCAATCGTGGGAACGGCCGTTTACGCAATGGCAAAGCACGCGATCGTATTTGTGCGATCCGACGAATCACGCGTGTATAGGCCAAAAATAATAAACGGTTCGGACGGTTTCTTTCCTATTTTCTTTTCTTTTTTTTTGGACGCATTTTTCCAGACGATCAAATTGATTTTTGATTTATTCGCACCAACACGAAAATACCGTCGAGAAAACAATATTATTATTCGTCTAATATCTTACTGTAGAAACGAAACGCTAACCGTAGTGGACAGTGGTATATAATATATATAAGAATGACCAAGAAGAACAAACGTCCTTGGACGTAACATCCGGCAAATATTAAACAAAAATTAATTTAAAAGTAAATAATTACTATATAAACTTGAATTATTATATTATTTACAGTTTATTTTTTTGACATTTTAAATCTAATCTAATATTACCATTACATCGATATTATAATAATATAAACGTCCTGTATATAGATATAGTATCATATTGATGCAAATTACAATTAATGCAGTTAAGATTTATCGCCACTTTAAAAAAAAAAAAGATCAAATGTTTCCGATCAATTTCCTATTGATGTTTATAATATATTTTTATTATTAGTATCGATATTTTTGTACATGATATATTTTTCATATTATATATTATATTATTTAATATTTTCCATTGTAATAATTACGAAAATGTACGAACTGTAAAAATATAGAATATTTTACAAATATTAATTTATTATTTATACGTATGATTAAAACCATTATATGCCTATAATTGTAATAAATATTTTTTGTTTATATCTTGATTAATTAATGAGATATTTTACATTAATTAATATTATATTTATTACGATCTACAATGATTACAATAATTGATACAAAATATCGTATTAACAGTAATATTTTTTTGTTTATCTAAATGAAGATTAGGCGAAATGGTAAATAAAGAAAATAATAAAAGTAATATTGAAATATAAAAATTTGTTAATTTAATATTATAATTTATTAATAGATATCTAATATTAATATATTAATAATTTTTATTTTTTTTTTCTAATAATTGTGTGAAAATAAATCTGAACGTTTTTAAATAAAGTGGCATGTTCTACAGAGCTATCTATTTGACAAATTTCGAACTTCTCATTGAAATAATATCAGTATATTTATAAAATAGAATGCAGTATCTATTCATAAATTGTTAATAATATCATAGTAGATTAGGTACGCATGATATTATTATAATATAAACATGGGCGCTTGGGGGGGCTGGCAAGACGAGGCACTTGTCCCTTCTTAAAAAAATAAAATAGACTTGCAATTTTAATAAATTCAAACTTCAATAAGTTTGTAACACGATTGCTATTGCACTAAAAAATAATTATTGAACAAAATTCAGGACCTATTTTATCATTATAAGATACCTAAATAATACATAATACATTTAACGTATAGAAACATTTTGAGAATTTTTTTGCCCACTCATGAAATTTCATCCATGAATATAAATATATAATACACCTGTATTGGTGAAATTTTTTGATTTTATGTAATATATACATCGTATAAAATATTAATTACAATAAAACACTGTTTGTTTTAATATAAAACACACGACAAAAATAAACAAACATTATAGTGAAAACTATGACTATATTTTCTCAGAATTAATATTAACTTGTAATATTGACATAGCATACAATATTATAAGGTAATTAATAATAATTGATGATAATTAATGTGTCAGTAGTCAATAAACAATAAAGTACAACAATATAGGACCTATTTATAATAATCATAGAAAACGTATTCAATATGAATCATATTATATAATTATATTGAATATTATTATACACGTACGGTACATACAACTCAAATATATTTATTTTATTTGCATATGATAACTAGTAACTAGAGGGGCTTAGACACCCAGTTAACGATTCAGCCCCACCCCCAAAGGCTATCTGATTAGTGATTAGTGATTACATTTCAAATGTACGGTATTTTCTACAAACTTCAATAAAATTTAAAATAGTATCGTCATATTTTTTATGTGTAAATGAAAAATGTTTTGAGAAACATTGATATTTTAGATTCATAGCGAAACGAAGAATATAATGGTTCTAAAATGATGTGTCTATCAGATTATCACGAATAGTAAATGATTTTGGTAGAGAATTTTATCTAGTTGGTACTTTATTTAGGTTATTTTTCGAATTTTTGAAAATTGAGATTCTAAGGTAGGTAAAACAACCGAAAATGCGGCATTTTTCACGGAAAATGAAATTTTGACGAAATCGATTTCAATATTTCACGATAACTCGCAGGTATTATTGAACTTAAAGACTTTTTAGGGTTAACATTTTTATAAGGTGTTACTTTATTTACATTATTTATTACAGCTAGGGCCGTCTTAGGCTTTGCAAAGGCCCATGGGCACACGGACCTTAGGGGCCCTTTTAGTAGGCAAAAAAAAAAAAAATAAATAAATAAATAAAAATATAAAATGCTTATTTTATATTTTTTTATTAGTTATTAAATATTAAGGTAAATTTTCATTTACCAGTTTCGGTAATGCGATAAGGAATAAAAGATACGACTAATGACACACAACTAAGCATTATTTATTTAACATTTAACATTGACATTTAATAATTTCTTTTTCTTGAATTTAAAATAAATATTGTTTCTAGACAGTCGTATAAAACGACACGTATCAATACGTACAACATAAAAAATTTAAAATTTCAATTTCAATTATTCGGGCCCCCCGTGCCATAGGGTAAAGACGGAACTGATTACAGTAGTAGTTTTCATATTTTCCATATGATCATTATCGTACAAAATACAAATGGGTGCATGTTAAGTTTTTCGGAAATGGTAAATTACATCCATAACATTTATAGTCAAAAAACGGTTAATGTAAGTTCCGCCCGGAATAATGTGGAAATAAAAATGGATACCTTCATTTAAATTCTACCTAATCACATTTAAAGATGGGGTAATTACAGATACGTTGACACGCTGCAGTTTGTTAAGGTTTTTAAGTTTTTCTAAGTGCATAATATGTAACTGAAGACTCAACGATACTTCGTTAACAACATTAAAAATAACGTACCTACTTAATACTGTATGAAATATCGTTTAACGTATTTAACTATAAAAGAGAAAATATTACTTTACTAGTTATTTATTATTTTATTATCTACACTCTCAGAGAGCTAGAAACAAGAAATTGAGCTTCCATTATAATATTAATATATTATCATTGTACACAATGTACACTGCTGTTCACTGAGATTATTTATTGTTGTAAAATTTCTTAGTTAATGAATATGTAATATTGTATAATTGATAAAATAATAATAATTTTATTAACTACAATAATTATTATTCCTATACTATTCACATTTAAAATATATTGTAGAACAGAAATGCGATTCGTGTTCAACTCGCGTTTCAATTGCATAGCATGAAACCGACGTGGTAGTGTAATGTTGAAAATCATCAGTTTTTGTAAAATAAGACGAAGATTTAATTATGATGACGTGAATTTGCACAATATCTGAAATACGAGTAACTTTGAAACGATCATAATAATAGTAATAATACTTTAACCAATAAAAAAATATAATGATGTAATAGTAATATTAAACAAACGTACGAAAACATAAAATATATGGACGTCGTGTGAAATGCGTAAAAGATGTAAATACGATAGACAACAAAAAGTATACACGAGACGGACAAACGACAAAAGCACGAAAAAGGTGGGTGTGATGCCCGTTCACAGAAATATAAATAAAACGTACATAATTAACAATTATAATATATAATATAATATATATAATAATATGTAGGAATAATAATACTGAATAATATAGGTATAACTTTAATTAGGAAAAATTTTAATTAGGAATGAGATAGTGTGCTGGGAGAGATTGTGGAAATTAATGAGATTTAATAGTAGCCGAAATTTACGTATATTGTATCATTAACATGAGTGTTTATTAAATTGATCTTTGATCTTGTTTGAAGTTGTTTCCCTGATACAATAATCAATTAAACACACAGACATAATAAATAATGCTGAACAATGCGAAGAAGATTCAAATATTGAGTGATAAAAATAAAGTATATATAGTATATTATACGAGTAGTTTCTAAATATTGTGAACTAGACGCTATAATACTGAGTATAAGATATTAATAATAATTTTAATTAGTTATACGAGTAATATATGTATTGAAAAAACAGTCTATTTTAATATAAATTTATATACTTAAATAAAAATATGCACCAAAGTAATAATATTTATAAAAACAACCTACTACTGTATTTATATATTAATTTTTTCATATATATTTTGAATGTCGCAAGTAAAACAATAACATTTCATTCTAATGGTAAGAATGTAATACAAATACTAATATATAATAATATATTATTTTATAAAATAATAATTTTTTTCAAAAAAAATTGTAAACACGATTAGAAATTTTTTTAATTTTAATAAATCTTAAAAAAAATTACATCAATAAATATTTACAAATAACTACAAAAACGATTTAAAATTATTGTTAAATAACTTCTTTTTTTTTAAATACATAATTTTCTATAATTATACAATTCTTAATTATATTTTTAACAAATATATTTAAAATATAATAATATTATTTTATTATTATTACTATAATATATAGATATAAATAAATATATTTTAATTTAAAAAAAAAATTATAAATAATAAGTAAGTTCAATATTTTGTATTTTAGTATAATTTAGTATACTCAAATATAATTGTAAAATTATTTTATTTGTATTTATTTTAGATTACAATTATTACATTCCTACAACATATAGAATCACGAACATGTCTACTTTCGATTATAATAATAGTATGTACTCAATTAAATGTTATCTTTATTAGTTTTTTATTAATTTTACTGAAGTTTTCTGTATTACCTAATACCTTTATAAATTATATATAAGTTTATTAATCTAAATAAAATTTTAACATTTTTTAGAATATAGAAACCTTCATACTTTACTAAGATATTTATCCTTTAGACTTCTTAAAGTATCAAAAATTATAATTATTGTTTTTATTATAGTTGGATTTAAGGATAGTCAATTTTATTTGGATTCATATTACCATCAAAGCTATGCAATTGAAATACATTCAAAAACAAAATATGAACTTGAAATACCATTAAATAAGAAATTAAATATTTCAAAATTAGATGACATAGTACTATTTAATAATGGATTATACCAAAATAATACTCATTTAAATGTTTCTTTTTATTCACAATATTGGAACGAAGGAACAATTACATTATATGGTATGTTTATTATAATATACCTACCTATAACATAATTTCAGATTAAAAATATTTTTATAATAATTTGTTTGTATGATGAAAATAATATAAGATTATATTGAAAAACATTTTATCATTACATTATTCAATATTTTCATAAATTAGGTGATACTTATTGTGAAAACACACGGAGCACGCGAACAAATACTTATTATGGTAGACCAATTGAATCTGATTCCATCTTTATTGAAGGTAATTTAAAAATTAATATATTTTATTTAAATTAACATAATTATTAAATTTTTTTTCACAATTTTTTGTAGCAGAATGTATACTAGATATAGCCACTGTTTATTACAATTATTATAATTTGTATTCAAATAAAAGTTATAAACTAGATGAAATTCTTTACAATATACTATTTTTAAATAAGATAATTCAACTATTAATTCTATAAAAAAAAAAAAAAAAAAAAAATTATCATTTCTAATTAATTTGATTCTAATCAAAGCTATTAGTTTATTGGTTTTTATGTCTACAATCAGTACAATCACATTCTGTTTTTTCTATTATGTCGATATAAATTTACCTTATGAGGAATAAATAATATGGTCTTATTATTTCTTGATAAAAATATTACATCTAGTTTATACTTATAATTCATTTAGATTTTATTTTTATTTTTCAATAGTATTTATTTTAAAGACTGATAAATATTATTTAAAAAAATCATATCACATATATTATACCAGCAAACTACATTTCATTTCATTTAAATGATAATGTAATATTTAATTAACGAAAACAAATGGACTGAATAAATAAATTCAAATATAAATGCAATGATATCATTACATTCAGAAATACAATTTGAGCAGAGTTCATCAGATAATATTATATTTATATATATTATATATATATATATATATATATTTAGTATTTACATTGATTAGTCTCTATGTTCAATTATTAATGCCCATAAACCCCTGAATGAATCAGCTAAATATCCAAATCAGACAATACTTTGTTCAGAATCGTTTTTCGAATGTAATTTATCATTGCATTCATTTTGTAATTAAAATTCAACACCATTTCTTCAAATCTGTTTATCAGTTCCACAGTAGTATCAGATCTTCTTTTTATCTTTTAAACAGCTCAAAAAAAAAATTCATAGTACTTATTAGTTTTTAAGTTCATAGTTCTTGAGTAATTGTGAAATATTAAAATTGATTTCGTTAAAATTTCTATTTACATGAAAAATGCCATTAAATTGATTTTTTAGTCGTTTCCTTATCGTATAGTACCAATAATTGTGAAATTTGAAAAATGACCTAAATAAAGTACCAACTACGAGATAGATAATATTTTTTACCAGAAACTTACCGATTTTATGGATTTTCGGACCATAATTTCTGGTAGTACCTATAACTGTTTACACAAACTAAAAAAAAAAAAGATGATCTGATACTCCTGAAGTCCTGAAGCATGGAATACAGGTGTGCAAATCATAGTGTTTAATTTTAATTAGAATTTGAATGCAATGATAAACCATTACATACGAAAAACGATTCTGAGCGAAGTTCAGTCAGATAATGAAGGAAGTGATTAAAATTTTGACATTTTTAATGAAATATTTGATGAAAAATTGTATCACATATATAGGAACCATATAGGTACACATATATAGTAATATGTCCGTATAATTCGGTAAAATTATCAGACCATAAAACCCTAAACTTCTAATGTTATCAAATATCATATTCATAAAAACGATAATTTCACGAAATATACTTATAGTCTTATATTTTATAGAAAAATTAACGTAACTGTTCCAAAATTTTATCACATATATATAATACCTATGTAAAGACCCAGTAAAATTTTCAAGTCTCTAACTTCAAAATTGCCTGAGTTATCGTGAAATATTGAAATCAAATTCGTCGAAATTTCATACGTATAATAAGTATATACGTATATGATGGATTCTAAAACTTTCGTTTAAACTAAAAATATAAACTTTAAACAGCTATGAAAAAAAATTGAGACAAAGTATATTTCTAATATTTTAATATGATGTAAAGTAATATGTAAGTATACTTCAGTAAAATTTTCAAACCTTAATGCCAAAAATTGCCAATTTTATCAAATATTATATATACTCGTATATATAAAAACAAGATTTTGACGAAATATTCAATGTTCTATATTTTGTAAAAAAATTAAACAAACGGTTCAAAAATTTTATGACATAAATACTATCTATGTGAACACCCAATAATATTTTAACGTCTCTATCTTCAAAATTGCCTGAGTTATCGTGAAATATTGAAATTGAATTCGTCGAAATTTCAGTTTTCGTGAAAAATGCTTTTTTTCGTCGTTTTTTCTATCGCTTAGGCCGCTTAGGGTCAATTTTGAGAAATATGAAAAATGACCTAAATAAAGTACTAACTACATCCATTTTCCAACCGGAAACGTATGCTATTCGTGAAAATCGGAGCATTATTACAAGTAATATAAGTGTGTACAGAATAAAAAAAAATAAATAAAATAAATAATCACATATCATTGTAAAACCAATAAAAGAAATGAATACATTTTTAGTCATTTTATTTGTATTATAAATTATTATTTATTATATATAACCAATTTAATTAAATGTAGTTATTTTTAAATTTTTAAATTATGAGATATTTAAGTAGTCTATAAAAACTGTTAAGAACAATTATAAGTTATTAATTTATTATTTATAATGATTATATAAACTATATTATACTCGTAGAGTCGTAGTAAACGCAAGTATCATAATATTTTAAAATATTTTTTCAGAAACAAATGATTTTTGTTATTATGTATTTAAATATGATCAATTTAATTATCTATATCAATTACGTAATATGTATGGACATCAATGGAATAACTTTTTAAATGCCGACACATTATTTAATTTGCATTGGATACCCGATACAGAACAGACATGTCTGTCAATTAAGTACATACTTAAATTAGATTCTTCAATTGATATTGAAATTAAAATATCTAATGATAAAAATAATACAATACTTTCAAGTAAACTAGAAAAAGTTGTAAGTATAATCATGATTTGTAATGGTATTATTTATTGAAATAATAATATAATATAGTACCAACAAAATATTATGAATGTAATGTTTATACCTATATCATAATTTATTTGTATTTAGAATGCCATAAGAACGATGATAATTACTGATACAGATTTTATAAAGAATGAAAGATATACATTATCATTCATAATGAAATTTGATTTACAAGATTATAATAAAGATTATAATAATAATTACCATTCAAGTAAATATAATAAATTTTGGTTTGGACTCATGCAAGTTGTACAATTTTCAAAATGCCGTAAGAATTGAATATATTATAACATTTTAAACAATATTTAATTTAACATAATATAAAATATTTGATTTATTTTTACCTTATTTCTACTAATCTATCAATAATGTACCTGCACATTACCTCATATAAATATAGGAAATTTTTTCTATTATGAACAAAAAACCCAGCATAATATTATAAATTTTATAAAATATAATTTTAAAATAATACTTAAAATTAAAAGTTTCAATTATAATTTCGGATATTATATAGAGTGAAATAAAGAAAAACAATTATCCAATTATCATAGTCTAAAATAAAATAGGCATTTATAATTTTATAAAAATTAAATAAATAATGAACTACAACAATATAGGTTAAATTAGAAGCCTAAATATTGTAGCCTGTAGGTCAAGGTATTAAATTAATTAAATTTTAAATTATTAAACGCCAAAATATACTTAATAAAAATTTTGAAGTATATTATGAATACCTGCATTAATTCATAAAGAATACCTATATAGTTCGTTTTCTTCGTTAATATTAAATTTATAAACCTATACTAGGCAAGACATCTGTAATATATTTATAGAATCATTATTAATCAATAATTAAATTCAAAATTCTCAAAATTATATTTGTAATTTTGAAGTCCAGGGGGAAAATACCCTGTCATGCCCCCCTTCGGGCGCCCATGTATGTGCGAGTTTTACCCGGTGTTCATATAAGTATTATATACGTACATACGTTTTAAACAGGGGTTAAAGTGAGGGGGGACGCAAGGGGACTCAGTCCTCCTACCTCTGACAGCACAAAAAAAACGTCCTCTTTAATCAACTACTTAAAAAAGTTCGATGGAACGCTCAATAACAAAGTAATAAAGTAATAATTATGTGTTTTATTATAATTATATGCACCCATTTGAACAAAAATCTTGATTTTTGATAAGTTTTCTAAAGACAATAATATATAAATACGTATTTATACGTATTATATTTTGTTCTAAGGTTCTATCACACTATCGGTTAGGTTATAGGTAGGACTTATATTATTCTTTAATGTGTTGTAATTGTGTTAATTTATGGTTTTTACATTTTATAAAAAAAAAACACGGAACGCTCCAAATTTCTATGGTATTTGCACTTCCTTCCCACTTTAAGCCCTGGTTTTAAATATTTTGGAAACGTAATGTTAATTATTCTACAAAATATGCAACATTGAATACTTCCTAAAACTTCCGTTTTAGATTCTGAGCGAAGCGAAAAATGTATTGCTTTTACAATGATGTGTGATGATTATTTATTTTTATTCTGTAGACACTTTTATTCCTCGAAATAATGCTCCGATTTTCACGAATAGCATATGTTTCCGGTCGGAGAGTGGATGTAGTTGGTACCTTATTTAAATTATTTTTCGAATTTTTCAAAATTGACGCTAAGCGGTAGAAAAAACGACGAAAAAATGACGAAAAAAAGCATTTAAAAATATTTTTAGGTTAAAATAAATTATATATGTTATTAATTTTTCAAAAAAATTAACTCAGTCACAGAATTACAATGTAATTGTTAATCTATTAATAGCTTCTCCTGAACATTAGGCAAAATTAAATTACTATCTTATTTATTGTCCATATCGATATCTGTACTGTAAGTACATTAATCTCACATATTAATTTAGTAATGACATAGCCGCTATTACAATTCTTTACACTAATAATCGTTTATGTAAAATGGAGTTTATATTATAAAAATCAAATCAATTATCTATACTCGTACATATATTAGATATATTATATTACAAATTATTTTTTTAACAAATTTATTAATTGATAAAGTTTTAAGTTTTATAATATCAACAACACTCAAATCACTCAAATCATTATAGATATCTACCAAAATACTTAATATAATAATTTTAATTAATTAATTTAGAGAAATTATGATGTAAATAAATATAATGTATCATATTTAGTTTGAAAATTATTAGTGATAGATTAATATATATTTTATTTTAAATAATTTAAAAATATTATTACCAGTTTTTTAGGTAATTATAATTAATATAATAAAAATAATATCAATTTATGATAAAAATAATTTTTTTAAAATAAAATTTAGATTTATTTTATTGTAATATATATAATATAGGTATATATGACATATGAGAGTAACATTCAACGTTTTTTACATAAATTACATACATTTTAAAGTACATATATATGTTTTTATTAATTTATTTTTTCTTATTATTAGATGTAAAAAATGTTCAAATCGTACCTTTGGATGATTATAATGATGTAAATGAATTTAACAATCTAAGATATGGTTTGTATATTGTATAATAATAATAATAATATAATTAGTAATCATAAAATATTTACGTAGGTATTTATATTCTAATAGTGTAATGAAACCGTATAATAACGTTTGTTATTATGGGCACAAAATAATAATAATATTGTAAGAAAATAGAAGTACCTAATATAAAATGTTTAATTATTTATACATAATGTAGAAGTAATTTGAAAACATTGCAAACTATTTTTTAGATTCTGAGCGAAGCGAAGAATGTATTGGTTTTACAATGATGTGTGATTTTTTTTTGTTTTTTTTGTTTTTTTTTTTTTTATGTCTGTGTACAAAAATACTACCCGAAATAATGCTCCGATTTTCACGAATAGGGTATGTTTCCGGTAGAAAAGTGGATGTACTTGGTACTTTACTTAGGTCATTTTTTGAATTTCTCAAAATTGACCCTATGCGGTAGAAAAAACGGCGAAAAAATGACAAAAAAACGGCATTTTTCGCGAAAAATGAAATTTCGACGAATTCGATTTCTATATTTCACGATAACTCAGGCAATTTTTAAGATAGATACTTGAAATTTTTTTTGGATGTTCATATAGCTACTATATATGTGGTATAATTTTGGAACCGTTACATTAATTTTTCTCCAAAATATAGGACTTTGAATATTTCGTAAAATTCACGTTTTTACGTATATAATGTGTGATAAAATTGTCAATTTTGGGTATTTTGGTCTGAAAATTTTACTGAAGTATACTTACATATTACTTAACATCATACTAAAATATTAGAAAAATCCCAAGTCAAATTTTTTTTTATAGCCGTTTTAAATTGATATTTTTAGGAAAACGAAAATCTTAGAATCCATACGTATAAATAAATATTCTGAAAACATTTTCACTACCCGAAATAACGCTTCGATTTTCACCAATAGCGAGTTTCAGATGTAAAAGTGGATGTAGATGGTACTTTATTTGAGACATTTTTCGAATTTCTCAAAATTGACTATAAGCGGTAGAAAAAACTTCGAAAAAATGACGAAAAAACGGCATTTTTTACGAAAAATGAAATTTTGACGAATTCAATTTCTATATTTCACGATAACTCGGGCAATTTTTAAGTTAGAGACTTGAAAATTTTTTTGGGTGTTCACATAGCTATTATATATATGTGGTAAAATAATTTTTTCTTACATTTTAAATTATTTTTTTTATTTAATTAAAACTAATAATTATAATTATTGAAGTTAGAAATTTCAAAATATTTGTCTGAAAAATTAAAATTGGTATATATGATTTTATAGGATATTATAAATATAATAATATGCAATATGCTGGAACATACTTATGTAGTTATGTACTTTTAACCTTTTATTATACGGACGAATAGACAAATTTAAATCCTAAATCTAAAAAAAATAGTAATTATGATAATAATTTAAATATTATATCTAACGTTATGTAGTATTAATTTTTACACGTTAATATTATAACGTTAACAAATATAGAGAAACGTCATTACATTTGAAAAATTAAATTTATTCTGACTATTAAAATAAGATTACATCGTGTTTATTCTTATTTTGCAATTCTTAAAATGCATATTAATTTAATATATATTACTGTATAGTATAACTTGTTTTTAAAATCTACTAGATCCAGTATATAATGAAATCGAATAGTTAATCTTTGCAAGAATCATTATATATTGTGTATACTATTTTAATTAATTAATTTTTTTCTTAAACCTTAATTCCAAGTCGTATTTTATTTTATTTTAACAGAGGTATCAAAATTATAATTTAATAAAAATAATAAAATTGTATACCTTATGTAATATATCAATCGCCATATTATATACAATTTAAAATAAATAAAATGTAGTTTCTTTAAAATATTGTGTATTCGTATTAGAGGTTAGACATTAAAGTAGTACCGCGTCCTCCCTAATGGAATATGAGAATATTATAACACCTTTATATAATATATAAAACCTGGTCTTACTTACGTTCACGTTGAATATAATATAATTCACATTATTATTGGCAATTATTTACTAACGGGCAACAATAACCTATAATATTACATTATTACGAGTATAATATTATAATATATACTCGGTTAATTATTTCAGCAGTTTGTGACGATGTCAAACTTAAAAACCGAACGATTATTAAATATATTTTAATCTATAAACTTATATATATATATTATATAATATACCAATATATACCAATATCTACCAATATAAATCTACGTATTATAATACCTCTATGCTATAATGTTATTGTTTTCGTTTTACAGTTTTAACGGACAAGCCGACGGCGACGTTCGCGAGCAGTACCAGACGGCCGTTACCTCACGTCGAATGTACGCTCCAACAGCATACTTGTGGCAACGGCAAGTGCGTGCCGCTCGCTTGGACGTGCGACGGAGACGACGATTGCGACAACACGGACGAATCGGTCGACATGTGCAAACCGGGTAAATATTTAGGCAAAATCGTTTATTGTTTATACCGCAAAGATGATAATAATAATAATATTATATTTCCCATCCGTTTGCGAAGTAGCTAAATCGCGACGAGTATATTATTATATATAGTTTAAACAACAATGCAATATTTTAAGGTATATTATAGAAAGGTATAATAAGTCAAACGTTTTGTATTGTATATTTCGTGGAAAACGTTATTATTATAATCGATTATTGTTATATTAACGTAACAGTTTATACTTTTGTAGAGTTTTAAAGAACAATATATTGTGTGTTATTCAATGGTTATTTATTTTTTTTTCGCAACCGTACAAGTGTATATGTATAACACGTATTATTTTATATTTTATTATCGCGAGGAATATTAAAATATTATAAAAAAAAACGTACGATTTACATCGCGTCACTTCTCACCGTTAGTGTAATTTTTATTTATTACCCAACAATTATTATTCGTTTAATTAGTAAAAAAAATCATCGTCATTGATCATTAAAAAAAGTATTATAATATTCGTATCGGTTAGGTTATACCTTATTATCTCTGAACCGGTCGTAAAACCAGACTAAATCTATAACGATAGAAAAAAACAGACAATATAATAAATATAAGTAATATAATGATAATATTACATATTATAATTATAGGTATACCTGTTTAGAAATTCAGTGCGTTTCTAGTAAATGACGCCAAAAAAAAAAAAATAAATAAATAAAACGTTAACGTTATATCACGCAATTAATAAGGAGCAATTTTTTTTTTTTCAAAAAATTAAACCTAACCTATATTTTATTTTATTACAATATTTGCACTGAACATTTTCGTGTCGACGGCGTTTGCGTTTCCCAAAACGCATTATTAATAATTTATAATTATAATTGGGCGCGCGGATTTAACGCTGAGTCGAGGGCTGAAGTAATATTATAATATATATTATATACCACACACGCGTGATTTCTGAAAATTAAATATTAATTAATATTAAAGTACCCTAATATTTAATTAGTATTTAATTTAATTATTTTCTTTTCCTTTTTTCCACTACGGAACGCTATGCGACATCACTAAAGTCAATGTTCATTTTCCCTTTCATCGACTCTTTCGTGTGGTGCCAACACACTCTCTTACGGGGAAAAAACGAAAACAAAATTCACTTTTAGAGTCATAAATCTATATTTCATCAATAATTTGAAATTTGAATTCCCCCTGTTCTGAGATAAAATATAAAACGTCATAATAATGTTGATATTTCAAACGGAAATGTTAATATTTGATATGTGATACGTGATATGTTAATATTTTGATATTTCTAACGGATTCGAAATGAACGCGTGTTATTTCCAGTGTAAATATTTTCGACTTTGAGGCGAACTTATTGGTCAAATTTCTACTCGCCGCGGTCAATAAAACGATATTATTCTACTTATAACGTAATCATATAATTACTATAGTAATGAGCCCCACGCGGAAATATTATTGTTGCGTTTTGGCATGCTTTTCGTTTTGTAAATATCGAACGAAAAACATAACAACTTTAGACATTATTTCATAATAATATTGTCGGTTGGTCAAACGCTACTAATATTATAATATTTTCGTACCTATATACACCGAGATTGCCGCGCGTCGACTTCGCCGTAGCCTATACGTACATGCAGGAAGTCGTTTCGAGTCGAGCAATTTTAATTTTAATCTCCTCGCCGTAACGTAATATAATAAGTGAACAGCCTTGGATTCCTGCAATTCCAAGCCAAATCGAATAGACTTTTTTTATGTATTTACCACCACACACAAGTGTTGAAAAAATTACTACCTGAATCTGGAAGATAAAAAATAAAAAATAGATAAAATTATAACTAGTTTCTTTTTTTTTTTTTTTAATTTTCGTTTATCAAAAAGGACCTATAATAAAATAAATACCTACTCTTAATATTGATTAATCATATTTTTCATTGTTTTAAATTTACATTGAAATTCTTGAAATACATAAAAAAAATTACACATTTTACACAAAGCAATAAAAAAAACTGATAGATTAATTATTCAAGTTTATAATTTTTATTATATTAACCATTTTAAACGTACCAAAAATACCATTTCAAAACGTTCTGTGGTAAAATTTATACAAATATTAATCCATTAAAATGTTTAATATTATATATTTATATTTATTGTAGTTCATTTTAAAAGAAATGATTATGATTTATCAACAACAAATGTTTGTTTAAATGGTGGATTTATGCAGAAAGGGTATGATAAATTAACGTCTTGTGTTTGTCCTCCTGGTTTTAAAGGTCAATTTTGTGAAACAGGTAATTGAATTTTTAGTTCACTTAAAAAATTTATAATTTAATATATACTAGGTACATATAATTTAATGAATTTTTTTAAACATTTTAATTAAAAAATGCTATTTTATATTATAATATTTTTAAAACATTAAAAATAAAATATGTTTCAAATCTACTTGATATCTATAGATAGGTAATATTTGATAGATATCTTGGGAACGCGAGTATTATTGTTCATTCAACCAAAATTATATAAAAATAATTTATCATTCATTATATTTTAATAATTTTATAGATGATTAAGCAAAGTTAAAAAACAAAATATATATTTATATAGGTGATATACATAGTATTTATATTAAAAATAATAATCTTATAAATTTTAATAATTTTAATCAAATTAATTAAAGTAACAATTAATGATTAACAAATGTGAAGTAAATAATCAAATATTTAGAATTTTTGACATCAATATTAACAAAATTATATTAATAAAATATTAACAACATCGTAGTTAGTACACATACCTCTAAATAAGTATATAACTATAAATAGTATATAACTTATTTTATTTTATACATATATGAAAACAATGAATTAACATATCTATACACAGATATATTTTATAATTAATTATGTTTAATGATATATCTGAATTTTAGGATGTGGTATGAATTTCTACGGTGATAATTGTGAAACTGTATGTTCAATGCACCCGACTAAAATGTGTCGTGGAATGTATATTTGTACAAAATATGGATGTAGTTGTCCTGCAGGATTAACTGGCCCATTATGTAATCATGGTACATAAATTTGTTCATTATATATAATTAATTTTGACATTTATTGATAATTTTTAAAATCGTCATTTTCCTTTTTAAAGATTGTATACCAGGTAAATATGGTGCTAACTGTAATCAAAATTGTTCATTAAATTGCCATGATAATATGTGTAATATATACACTGGAATTTGTTCACATGGATGCATACCCGGATACGTTCCACCATACTGTATTGAAAGTAATATACCTAATCTTAATATAATTATTAATTATTACACACTAAAACTTTCAGAAAGAATGTATTTATAATTTTGTTACATTTTTGTAAAAGTATTTAAAAGTATAACTAATCACATACCTACCTAGTAATTATAACTTATAAGTATATAAATATAATTTGTAATTACGCATCATTAGGTAAGTATTTTAGAAAATATTCTACATAATGAAAATTATCAATTTACCATTAACACCTTCTTAACATTATTGATAAATGATAATTTTAAAATGTAAATTTTTTAAGGTCTCTCCGAATTAATTAGACACGTATTTTAATTTGTAAAATTAAATTTTATGCAATAACTATATTAGGTATATTCATAGGCGCAACTAGAGCCTAAATATTGGGAGTGCTAAAATTATGTACCTAACAAAAAATAAACCGTGCCCCCACACCATCAAGTGCTATTTCCCAATTATTTATGTCTTTATGAATCACTATTACAATTCTAATTAAACATATTTTATTATCCTAATAAGTAGACATTTACAATTTATATTTTTTCTAAGTTTCATGCAGTATTATCAATTTATTATATTCATAGATTACAATATTATAAGACATTTGAACAAAATAGTTCTAAATAAAACTTTAAAACTTAAAATTGACAGTATTTTACTGTAATTATTATAATAAGACCTAAAGAAAACAAGGGGTGCTAAATATTAACTCAGGGGTGCTAAATATTAACTCAGGGGTGCTAAAGACCCTCTTGCGCCCCCCTAGTTGCGCCTATGGGTATATTTTAAAATTATTTATATAAATGTTTGCTTCACTGAGTAGAAACAACTTTTCATTGTTTTAACTAATATATCGAGTTAGCAAAAAATCCAAAAACATCTTCTTCGAATAGTAATCAATAAATAAATATTTAAAAAAAAAATAAATAAATAAATTATAAAAATGATTGAGAGCTCAATATTAACTAATTGAGATTTCAATTTATGCATGGTATTCACATTTCAATGTGAAATATATTAAAAAATAAATTTACTACATCATATAAAGGCCAGGATTAACGGTGCCAGGAAAATCCTGAACCCACGAAATATGTAATTAATATATACGCCACTAATATTTTAAATTTATCAATAAAGCACAATATTTACATTTAATATTTGACCCTGGGACCCAAAATGATCATATCGGTCTGTTCATAAATATTATACAGTATGAACGTATTGCAATTTGCAACACATATAATTTTGGCTAGAATATGTATTTTATATAAGTAATGATGTATATTATATTTTATATATTAGATAAATATAAAAGACAATCATTTCACACGTGAATAACGCAATTCTACATGAAGACATTTTTACGATACATTTGTATATTTATGTTTCGTATTGTATAATTTTGATTGTTTTTAGAATATCCATACCTCATAAATCCACCTAAATTATTTACACAATCATATGAGACAATAGAAATCAAATTAGATTTTCTACCAACTAATATAAAAGGCAAAAACAACCTAAAATATTATCAATTGCTCTTTAAAGTAAGTTATTTAAGAAATATCATTGTACTTTAATTAGTTAATTATTAATATATGAAGGCAAAATAGTAATAATAATAATAATAATAATAATAATAATAATAATAATAATAATA
>JAIUCT010000028.1:4550340-4564417 GCA_021307375.1 Tetraneura akinire
TAATAATAATAATAATAATAATAATAATAATAATAATTATACAATATTTGTATTATTTTCAGTCGTCAGGAGAAGAAAACTTTATTAACTCAGAATTCAAATTAATAAACCAAAGTAATCCAATAGAATTACTAGATAATTTAGAATCAGATACTGAGTATATGATTGGTGTATTAATTATGACAAATGATGGAGATTATAATGACCAAGATATAGTATATGGAAAATACAGAACTCTATGCATACGTAAGTAATTTTAATTATTTTAATGCATATGATTAATTAATATTAATATTTATGTTTTTTTTTTTTTTTTTTTTTTAATGAATAGTATACCTAAATTATCGTATGATATTTTTCAACATATTAAATATGCTACTTAATATTATTATATATATATTTTTAAAGATATAACTACACACTTTATTCTGACTTTCTGTATGTTTCAAATTTATATTATATGAATGAATGACTGACGTGACATGTATAATATCATGTGTGTGTCGTGTGTGTTTAAGCTGATTAAATCTTAAAATATAGTCACAACTTACGTCAATATTATTTTCGAACTTAATTTCTTAAATTAAAATTATAAATTATATTATTCATAATTTATAGTAAAATTATGTAGACATAATATCTACAGAATTTAGGAAAGATAGATAATAATTGCGATAAACGAAAAAAATGTATTTTTATAAATATTCACTTTCATAAATTACAAAATAATAATATGTTTATTTTCTAGAACCACAAACGAATAATTATAATTTAAACATAAAAAGCACATATAATGGTGCCAACGTATCGTGGAACAGCGTAAGATAATAATTTATTATAAAATTTCAGTATTATTAATTAAATATACCTAATATTATAGAATTTAATTTAAATTCTATAAAAGACATTATCATCAAATGTGGTTATATAAGGAGAAACGTTGGGGAGTGAAAACTAAATGAATAGTCATTAGTTTATTAGATTCTGAACTAAGTGAAAAAATCTATTGGTCTACAATAATGTGTTTCATTCTTTGTTGTTGTTATTTTGTTCTTGTGAATTTTCTACCCAAAATAATTCTCTAGTTTTCATAAATAGCATTATGTTTCCGGTTGGAAAATGGGTGTAGTTGATCCATTATTTCAGTCATTTTTCGAACTTCTAAAAATTGACTCTATGCGAAAGGATAAACGATGAAAAACGGCATTTTTCACGAAAACTAAAATTTCGACGAATTCGCTTTCAATACTTCACGATTACTCAGGCAATATGGAAGTTATAAAGACTTGAAAATTTTGTTGGGTGTTTATAAAGGTATTATATATATATATGTGATAAAATTTTGGAACCGTTATAATTTTTCTATAAAATATACTACATGATACCAAAATATTAGAAAAATTCCAAGTCACAATTTTTTTTATAGGTGATTAAATTTTAAATTTGAGTAGATTCGATTTTTAAAGTATTTGTATGGTTTCTACTTACTATATTTCAATATTTCACAATAATGTTATATCAAATAGAAATTTTTTTTTAAACTGTATTGCAGTATACTTAGATATTGGTTAACGTATAAAATAATATATTTATCTCAAATATTATAAAAATCTTAAGTATCATTTTTTTTTTCTAAGTGTTTAAATTTGAAATTTGAGTAAAATCGGTATTTAAAGTATTTATATAGATTTTTATCTATTAAATCATTACATTCGAACGAAGTATTGTTAGTTTTGGGTATTTAGATAACTAATTTAAGGGTTTCATAGGGATATATTATATTGAACGTAAAGTCTGATAAATGTTAACATTTTAATCATTACATATATTATCTGAGATCTTCGCTCAAAATTGTATTTCCAAATATAATGATTTATCAGTGCATTCAAATTTTAATCAAATTTAACTATGTTCTTTATAACTGTATCCCTTCCACACCTTTAAACTTTCCCTTGCTTTAATTTTATATTATTTTCATTATTATTTAGTATATCTAATATCTATAAATAGTTTTAAGAAGGGATTCATTTTATGTTTTTTTCTCTTCCTGAATATTCTAAGTACGTACTTACTTTTGCTGATAGTAAAGTGTGACTTTTGGTTAGATCTTGACCCCAAAACTATTTAAAATAAATGACCCCGATGTATCAATTATATATTATAATAAATTGTAATTTGTATTAATGTACCTCTATTCTCTAATAACGTCTTCAATAAAATTATGTAATATTATGGTTACTAAACAAAAAAATAACTTCAACCTGAATTTAAAAAATATATATGTATATACCACTATCAGCTGCACCCCAATTAAAAATATTTTTATTCTAAATAAATTCATCTTTAAACCCGCATGAAATATGTTACATAAGTTATCCACAATGTATTATATTTGTAAACAAAAAGTAAAAGACAACATACCTACTATAATTTATTTGTTTTTATATTTTGATGATATTACAGATAATTACTAAACCAAATGAGTGTAAGATTATAGAATATATGTTGACACTAACATTTAATGAGTTAAAAAATACAATTTCTGATACTCAACACATAATATTATCAAGTTCTAATAAGAGTCATTATATAAATGATCTCTATCCTGGTTATAAATATAACTTAACGTTAACACCTAAAACAATTAATGGACCATTAAATTCGTCATCAATTTATTCATTTACTACACTTATAACAGGTATATATTTAAGTTTTTCTCAATTAAAGTATTAAATAAATAAATATAATACATTAATGTTTTTAGAGAATGACACAGAAATTATAGATGTCAATACATTTGCTAAAAATGATATGATCAAAGTTAACTGGAAATTAAGGAACTTCTATCATCTTAATGCTGAATTTAATGAACCCGTTATGTTTACTATCCGATATAAAGTATTACCTTATATTTCACTATTAATATAAAGAATATCTACCTAACATCAAAAATCAATAAAATATAAAATCAATTTTTTTTTTAGATTAACAAAATTCTTAGTTGTTCCCTGAAAGAGGTAGATAAAAATTGGAACGAAATACAAATTTATAATCAAACGAATTATGATATACTTGACACTGTACCAAATTCTCAATATTTTATTCAAGTTATAATTGCCAAAAAATATAACAATAATTTACAACGAGAAAACATGGTGTCTGCATTAACATCACCATCATGTAAAATAAAATAATTATATTACATAAGAAGTACAAGACTTTATAACGATTAACATTTAAATATTTTATGCTTTAGTACCAGTTACTAAACCTGATTGGGATAATGATCATCCAATTATCGTAACGAATAACTCAGTATTTGTTCAATGGAAATTAGATCCTAATAATTGCATCAATCTTAACGGATTTTTTTTGAAATTTTATATTACGTTAAAGGTAAATTCTGCACAACTATATAAAATATAATTTCATAATATGAAGTACCTTCTACCTAACTCAATAAATATTATATTTATTAATATAATTTAATAATTATGTAATTAAAAAAATTAAAATTTTATGTTAAAACCTACTTTAAGCATTTAACAATTACATTAATAAATACCGACAATAATAATTTGTCATATTATAAATTTATACTTTGATTTATTGTTGAAATATTATTTTGGTAATTTTTATCTCACTGTTTTTTCATAATTATTAAATAATCATTTAAAATTTACTTTATATCACAAAAATAAATATGTTAATAATATGTTTATAAAAATATGTTCGTATCATTGTTTACATTATTTAATTACCTATTATGTTTTAATCTACTTCTCGCTTTTAATTTTTCTAACCTACCATTATTAAACTCCAATTATAATATATTAATATCTAAAAAGCAATAATCTATATTTTAATAAATGCAACATTGCCATTTTATATTATTTATTTTTTTATTAAGATTCACAATAATACTTAAACGAATATTATTTATCAATATAAAACTCACAAAAACTTAAAAATTAATTCCAATGAAATCAAATTGTATGTTCATAACTTTATTATTGAATCCTAAATGTTTTATATACTGATATACCACTAATATATTACATATTTTCCTATAGAATACCATAGATAATATTTTACAAGTAAAAGAAACCAAACAAAATTACATTACATTTAATAATCTAAATTCAAATACTACATATCAATTAAAAGTATTTATAGTAACACATGTTGGATTTAATACAGAGCATTTTCTACTTACTAACTTTACGACTAAAAATGAAAGTAAGTTAATAAATTGTTGATATATTATATTTTTGTATAATTATTATGTGTAAATTCTTGTAAATTTATGAATAAATATAGATCTGCAACCAGTTGAAGATTTTGTGGTTTATAAAAAAAGTCTAAAAAATCGAATGGTTGGACTTCGTTGGAGTTATGTCGAAAATCCATATTTAGATGGATTTTTAGTTTCATTTAATGAAGGGACTTTTGCAAGCACAAAAAATGTTTCAATGATTTCACCATCGAAATGTAAAGCGTGGCCCCAATATTATTGTCATACGTTTAATAATTTAGTTCTTAGTAACAATTATACAATTAAAGTTCGTATAAATTGAATTATTCAAAATCAATATAAAAAATTAATATTGTATTTATAATAATAGGTAATTATATATTATGTAATATTTTGTTATAGATACAACCTAGATCCATTGATTACCCCGAAGGTGGTAAAATATCATCGGTGTCCTTCAATAACGTTGACGGATGTAAGTTTAAAAAGAACTTATACTGCTGTGGAAGGGATACAGTGTAAAGGGATACAGGTTTAAAGAGGATGGTGTTGAATTTTGATTAAAATTTGAATGCAACGATAAATCATTACATTCGAAAAACGACTTCAGCGAAGTACATCAGATAATTATACCAGATGTATTGATTAAAATTATAACATTTATTCAGTTTCTACCTTCAATATAAAAAACAAAAAAATACCCAAACTTGACAGTAATTTGCTCAAAATCGTTTTCTGAATATAATGATTTATTATTGTATTCAAATTTAAATCAAAATACAATACTATCCTCATTAGACCTGTATCCTTCCCAGAGCAGTATCAGAGCAGTATCAGCTTTTTTTTTTATACATTTTTTACTGATGACTAGAATTCTCACACTATAAATGCCTATGTTTCCCTTCCGCTTCCTAAATTGAATAATGTAAATATTAGATTTTACATGACTGGACATACTCAGGTATAATATATAAATATAATGAATAGCATAGCCATTGACTTGATGTTAGAATATAGAACATATTTATTTTTTCTTCCATGGGACAAGCCCAAGAATAACATGACATCAGTATAAAAATTAAAATATTTAAAACAAAATGGAATATAAAATAGTTAATATAATATTAATAATATAATTAATAATAATAACTTAACTAAATTAACCGAAGAACCGAAACTTGGACTATAGTATAGTCAAAGAGAAGCAGAACTGGCAATTAACATTAAACGAGTTATTGGGGAGTTTAGTTGATAATTGGTGGTAGAAAATGGAATTAGAAAAGGAAACTGGGATCGTGTGTTACGAGCAGGAATTTTAATATTTATGAGAGATAGTAAGTCAGGAGAGTCAATTTTACCAGAAAGAAGACTTAAAAGGGAGGAGAGATTCAGAGCATGCCTTCGGTCAAAGATTATAGAGAGATTTAGGTAACGAAGTACAGGAGAATAATCATGAGGGGATGAAGGATACCTAATTTAAAGGCGGCATAGCGGAAGAACTTATGTTGTACACGCTCAATCATTAGACTGGCATTAGCAGTAGATGGGTCCCAAAGGATGCATCCATACTCAAGTACGGGATGGACGAGAGCACAATATAAAGCTTTAAGGGGTGCGGACATACGAAAATCTTGGGAGAAACGAAAGACAAAACCAAATATCTTTAGGGCCTTACAACATATTTCCTCAATGTGCTTTATAGAGCACAGAGTGCGAGTAGGTATGAGTAAAGCCCAAGTCGTGGATAGAATCACCAGCAAAGTTTAAAGGAATATCATTAATAGAGTAGGAGAAAATAAAAGGAACTCTTAGACGCGAAAAAGTCATTGAGGAACATTTTTAAATGTTAAGAAAAAGGCCAAGAGGTTCACCCCAGATGACAAAGCGATTAAGCTTGGAAAAGAAGTTAATCCGACAATGAGTCAATACGATAGTATAGTTTTATGTCATTAGCAAAAATAAGCAATTAAAGCAAAAAAATAAGAGGAGAGAGAACAGCGCCTTGAAGGACACCAGATGTAGGAGAGAAAACATCAGAAAAAAAAATGTACAGAAACAAACTGAGATCGACCAAGTAGATAGAAATGAAACCATGAAAGGGGAGGTTCACCAATACCAAGGTTATCAAGAGAATTTATTAGTAGCGAGTGATCAACGCGATCAAAAACTTTTGATAAGTCAGTATAAATCACATCAACTTGGCTATGCATACGGCATGATTAAAAAATGTAGGAAGTAAAAACAAGATTGCAAGTAAGGGAAGAGCGGTTCGGACGAAAACCATGCTGTTCAGGTAGGAGAACATGATTAAGGGAAGGACGTATAGTATGTAGCATGTAGGCAATGATCTCAAATAACTTGGAGATGTGATGAAGAATAGTAATAGGACGGTAATTAGAAATATAAGAAGAATCACCAGACTTAAGAATGGGAGTAATAGACCCAATTTTTAGAATTCCGGGAAAATTTCCATTAGCAAGGGATATCAGGCAAAAATATTGTTTACAAATTAATTTCCATTTAGCAGCATTTTTATACAATATAACCTTTAGAACCAACTTTAGAAATTATGATTTTATTTAAATTCAAGTAGGTTTTCATTTTTCATATAATTTACTAAGCATATTTATTTACTGATAATTATTTATATTTTATTTATAATTTAGTGCCAGATCCACCAACTAATTTAAAATCCAATGAAATTGGATATACCACTTTAAATCTTCAGTGGGATATTCCTTGGACTTTCAATGGTATTTTAAAAACGTTTATTATTAATGTAGAAGAAGTATCAGCTATGGATATGAACACATGTTGTGTTAGCATTCAACCAGTTGAAATCCCAATTGAAGATGAATTGCCTACTTATAATTACACGGTAACATATTATTTTAATTTTACGATCTTTTATTATTATTTGCCTTCAATCGAATATTATTAATATTTTAATTATTATCATAAAAAATAATATACTCTTTATTATAAAAATGTAAAATTCAAAAATGTCTAAATTTATAAAATGCATAAATGTTTTAATCTTTCATATATTTATTTTATTTACAGCTAACAAATCTAAAACCAGGTTCCACGTATTCTATCGGAGTGTTAACCCTATCGAAATCATTATGGTATAGTTCACCGGCAAGAATTTCAGTAACGACACTAATCGAAAATTAAACTACAGAACTACAAAATAATAATGTTTAATTTGTTTTTAGTTTATTTTTAACACACTAGTGTATAACTAAAGAAAAAACAGTTATTTTAACCTAACCTATCTATTATAAATTTATTTCATAATATACTTATATTATAATTAAATAAATTATCCAAAATAATTATTATCTATTACTTAAATGTTTAATAATAAAAAAAAAAATGTCTTAATCTCAATATGTTAATTTTTTCATATTTTTTAGAAAAAAAAAAAAAAAAAATTAATATAAACATAATAATAAGTAGTAACCGTGAAATCACAAAGTGTACAATAATGTGCAACTGAATCAAAAAAAAATTTATATACACAGGCATTGATAATATTTTCTAGGCAATTTAGATTATAGTTCAATAACACAATAATGCTGCTTGATTTAACTATAAGATACTATATACTATCTCTTTGACCATTTTGCACAATTATTATTGCTGTTTTATTGAATAACTTTCTTTATATGAATAATGAATATATTATGATATTGACATCTCGTGTTCTAGTTTTTCCGAAATTATTTTCAATATTATTATTACTTATGAATATAATATATATTTATTATAGACCTAATCTACAATTATTATTATTTTTTTTTTTTTGGAATAGATTATCGTTATCATCAACTAGTAAACTATATTTATCGACTACTAAATGGAACAATTATTAAAAACTAAAGTCAAATATAGATAATCCATACAAAAAAATTGTATTTAATATTTTTAAATAATTACTAGACCCTATTGTCAAACAAATACAAAATTTTGTATTTTAAATTTTGAGCGAAGCAAAAAGAAAAAAATGTAATTTCTTACAATAATGTGTGACTATAGAATATATTTTTTTAGACAATCTTTCAACCCGAGATTACACATCCAGTGCTCAGTGCATAAAGTACAATTTTCAATTACAGAATGTATAACATAACATTATAATTATAAATAATCGTTGAAAATGGATCACGTACAATAATAATTAATCGAATGACAATATAATATACTCTATGCAATGTATATTATAAATTTATATAAATTTGTACATTGAACTTGTCATTATCAAAGATCGATTGAATAATAAATAATAATAATACTCGGCGGAAAACTTTTTTAACCGTCGTATTTTATGTGTGTATAGTTTATACTTGTATATATAAACATGGTTAGATTTTGTTCAGTTCAAAATTATATCACGACTTAAATATTATATATAACGAATTATTTCATAATCCTGAGCAACGTATTGTTGCTACAATAATACATCTTTTATACATAAATTTGAACGAGGAATGAATAAATTAGTTTTTAAAGGACATTATATTACATTATATTTTATTTATATTAATTATTATTATTATAATTTATTAAAATACTACAGTAATAACAATTAAAAGAAAATGAAAAATTAGAGACCAGTAAATGATAATTTAAGGGTAATTGAAGGTGGGGTCTTCATTAGCAAGACGCATAAGACGATAAAGAGGAGAGAATAACAAATAAATAGAAGTAGAAAGAGGAACATGAATATGTGGTGTACTTTTGTTATGCCGAAGAGGGACTTTATTACTTTAATATTAATTTGTGAAAGGAGTAAAGGTATATTATTTACATATTTAAAATATCAAGTGCAAATAAAATTGTATGGAATAATATTGTATATATTAAAATTCAATTCATTTTTATTATTCGGAAGCTTTACCAACCGCATGAAGAATTATTTGAAAATTTGATAAATTGACAAATAACTTACCTACTAACTAAATGAAATATTCTAACGAAAATATATTTCGTTTTTAGTAATTACACTATTTTTTTTATTTTTTTTTTAAACAAAAAATGATTAATTATTAATATATCTACTAAATAAAAAAGCAGACATCGGAATAAAGACATTTCTCTAATTTATCATCATCTAAACATCACTAGTGTAACATACATAGTAATTCATAGAACAATATAATATTAAATAAATATAAAAATTAAATTATTTTTTGTTATTTTAGGTAACGGAAGCGAGCTCTCTTGTGTAAGAACATAGTTCATTCCTTTAATTGATATTTATTATTATATTTAAATAGTCATAAAATTATTTTTCATTTACTCGTATTTTATATTAAAAAAATGTTCTTTGGACTTGTTTTCCAATTTATTTAATTTAAATATTATTCAGTAGAAAATGATAAGCAATACAGTAAAGATAAAAATATTAAATAGATAAAATATTAATTATTATACCTATATATAATATTTTCTATATTACTATAAGAACTAAGAACCATACTTGTCGCGTTGTTTAATGCTAGGCTAATAATCGACAATTAGTTATAATATCTGTTTTAATGAAAACTTTTTACTTTTACTGTTATTAATTTTATTCAAATTTGTATACTAAAAAAATATCATGAAAAAATCTAATAATATTTATAAAAATAACTTTCTGTGTTATATACATATTATTAGTTTCGTTATTAATATTTTAAATGTTGCGAGTGAGACTATAACACTTTATTCACACCAAAATGGTAAGAATATATTATTTTAAAATGGTACAACTAAAATTAATTTAAGAAAATAAACATTTTACACACAATCATCTGTATTTAAATAATTACATAAATAAAAGTATTTTATTAATATATAATATCAAATTATCATATTAAAATATTTTAAAGGTTCAAAAAATAATATTAATAAGTACAATAATATTACTTTGTATTATAATTAATATTTACGTTATTATTATATTGTTTATTGTCTGTTAATGAAAAAATAAATATTGATAACAATATACTCAACATAACTCTAAATGTAACAAGAGAACTTGTCTAAATATACTCTTACAAGATAGGTACTCATTAGGTATTAGCTATTTTCATTGATTTTAGAATATTACAATATTTTATTTAAGGAAATATGAAACTTTTATCAATATAATCATATTTTAATAAATTTTATAAACAATGAATCATGAATGTATAATAACATTTTTACACTGTAAAATTATTTCATTTTTATTTATTTTAGATAATGATTATGATATTGCTACGATATATAGAATCACGCATATGTCTACCATAAAGGATACGAATGGTTTGTACCAACTAATTTGGATTTTAATTTGAACTAATAAATTATTTTACTAAAGTTATATTAAAATAATATATGGCAACTTTTAAGTATATAAAGTTTATTTCAAGATTCATAGAATTCTTAAAATCGTAAATATTGTGTTATCTCATTTTAGTTGGATTCAAATTCAATGATGGAATACTTTATAAAGATTATAAAAATAGCTATGAAATTGAAATACATTCAAAATTACATAATGATATCAGTGTACCAATAAAACAAAAATTCAATATTTTACAATTAGATGAAAAAGAATTATTTTATAACGGATTATTCCATAATAACGATCGTTTAAATATTTCTTATGATTTAAATGAATGGAGAAAAACACCTGGTAAGATATATTATTATTTATTCGTGACAGGTATATAATGTTATACGTATTAAAAAATTTAAATATTGTATTATATGAGAATAAATTCTCGCATAAAAATAATATTTTATTAATAGTTAATAGGTAATAATTTTATCAAATATATTTGTCATATTATATACTAGTCTCTTTTTTACCATTCAATCTTTTCGTGCTTTATAGATTTGAATATATACGTTTATATATGCATATTTAGTGAATTTGTGAACGTTCTTAACTTATTATCTGATTTTCTTACAATATTTTTCATAGTTATATTAATACTTCATATAACACTGTTAAAGCTGCCAATTTTATTACATACATGATACATACATGTATTATTTATCACTATTTTCCACAATCCATGATACGTCTTTAATTGATGCTGCTGCAGATATATCTAAATTCTTTAACATCTTGTCTCTACCTAATAAATAGTATCTTTATATAAAAATTAAATACAAATTATTATAATAACATTTTTTTTTTATTTAGATAGAAACAAATACATACGAATACAATTTTTCATTCCAATTAGGTTTTAGGTATATAATATATATATATCCCTCATTAGGAAATTATAAATTTATCACAAAATAAAATATATTAGGTACTCAATAAAATATCTTTTAATATTTAAATAAATATAGTGTTTATTAAATGAAAATAATAATCAATATAATCATTAATCATACTCGTATGTATTATATTTTAATAATAAATATTCAACGTGGAATAAATGAATAATAATACATGAATTGTGTTATTTTATTTATTTTAAATACGAGTAAATACATACCAAGTGAATTTATAGAAGAATACAACCAAGTTATTTTTCAAATTTCATATTCATTTTTTTAAATAAAAAACTACCCAAAAATTATTAATATACCTAGATAGAAGAAATTAATGTAAATTATACTTATGCTCAAATAGATATTAATTCTACAATGATATTTAAAAAAACAATAAACGTTTATATACATATATTTTATATATATATGAAATTATTAATTATTCATTAGTATTATATAGGTACGTAAAAATCGTAAAATAATACTGTAAATCAGAGATAAAATATGATTTTTATTTTTCCATACACTTTATTCAACATTCAACTGATGAACAATAATTGAATATGTATTCCCAATTAATATTTTTAATATAATTATTTAAGTACTTATATAATTATTAATTTTACTTATATCATTTTGAAAAATTAATTGTAAAGGTACCTATTATTATTCATATAAATTGCCTATTTTATATGTAGGTACCTATATAATAATATTATATATAAATCATTTTAATATTTTTTAAATTATTTTTAGAAGAGAATAATGCATTACAATATAGCCAATTATACTATTTAAATAAAATCTGGTATTATAATACGTATAACAGTTACATAGATGATACTCATACATCTTTTCATTTGCATTGGATACCTAATAAAGTTCAAACATGTTTATCAATTATGTACATACATAAATTAAATTCTTTGCTTAGTATTGAAATGAATATATCTAATGAAAATAATACAATAGTTTCAAAAAAATTAGAAAAAGATGTAAGTTAAATCATATTATTCAATTAATCGAGACTATAATGAGAAATTAGTCTCATTAAAATATTAATTTTATGTAATATATAATATAATATATTATTTTTATACAGAATGACATAAAAACATTAATACTTTCTGATATGGATTTTATGAAAGATACAAAATATACATTATCATTCAAAATGAAAGTTTCTTTTTACCGAGATTACTACTACAACCAACGTTATGAAGACTATTGGTTTGGAATCATGCGAGTTGCCCATTGTTCAAATTATGGTAAAACCTATATTTTCGACATAATGTCATTATAATTAAATTAAATATAATATAATTTTTACATAATTTCTAAATATATTAATCTATTTAATTAATTCTTATTTAATATTTTATTTTAAATTAACTATTGAATTTTAATTCATATAACACATATATAATATATATATATATATATATATAGCAATACATTAAATTTAATAATTAAAATAAAATGAACTAAGGAACTCAACAAAGAAGTAAAATACCTTATCTCTATAATAATATTGTATAATATTAGTTTTAAACTAAAATCATTTTATTTAATTATATAATATGATAAATTATTTTAAACAAAAAAATATCTCATTATTGCTAATGAAAATATTAAATTGATATTAATGTTAAAAACAATATTTATAGATATCGATCTATAACAATGACAATGAAGTATTTTATTATTTTTTTACAATATTATATGTTTGCACTTTAAATTAATTAGCTGTAGCCAGTAATCAATATATTTTGTTTATTAACAGAATACCTACCTTATTCTTATGCTTATTGATTATTCCAACTTAAATAACATTCATTGATTACAAATACTTACCGTATTTATAATTAATGATAATAGTAATACGCAGTGAATTTATAACCATATAAATATACTCGTAATTATTTATTATTATACACTTACATCTTATGATTGTAAACAACAGCCTAATTTTACTGGCAACTATCAAATAAATTAGTAATTAATTAATTAATCATTATAGTCCCCACGTATTATACTCGTAACAATATAACAAATAATAATAACAAGAACCACATAATATCTTAAATGCATTATTACGATTTTTAGAATTGTTTTTTGATAAAGTTATAATATTTTACTTACACTTGCATTGTTATTTTCAAAGCATATATTATAATCCAACTCATTATCATAATTTAAATTAAGTGATTTAGTAAAATTATTATTTATATTAATTGACCAATTATATAATAACAGTACTTACGAGTTTTAAGTATACATTTTAATAATGATATAATTCTGTTCATTATGTTATTATTGTAATTCACTAAAAAGAAAAACAGATAATATATTATATATATACTCGTATATATAAAAAAAATATTATATTCATTTTCGTAGGTTAGTTGCTAATTTAATTAATGCCAGTACCTAAATAACTTTTTTTTAGATTTTACATCATTTACCATAACATATCTAATAATATTATTATTATTACTATTATTGTTATTAGTATTGTTATTGTTATTGTTATTGTTATTGTTATTGTTATTGTTATTG
>JAIUCT010000029.1:0-10375 GCA_021307375.1 Tetraneura akinire
TGTTCTTAAACATATATAATAGTGACTAAAGATAATTCTAATATCCATTTTTTATCAACAGTTGTTTAATATCGGCTTTTAAAAAATAATTGTTTTATTATTCAGGTCGATTTGAAATTTAAATGAATTTTATTATCAGTGCATATTATAAAATTTATTGTATCATAGCATATTATAAATAGTAATCTATGTCTTAGAGAAGGTTTAGAAATATTATTTAATAATACTCCATTCAAACCTACATTATAAACATAAATATTGTTGATTTTTAAATGTTAATAATATAATTAAGATTACCAGATATACTGGTTATTCTACATGGGTATCATGCTGTATATTTTTGATAGGAAGGAATTGTTATATTTATAACAGATAAAGGCAGGGTCGGACTGGATACTGAAGGCCTCACTGGTAATTGACTTATGAAGGGCCTCTTATTATTGACTTATGAAGTTACCAATTTATGAATTTACAATTCAATGTATTGTATGCATGCTATAGAGTGTCCTATCTCCTACAATCATTTTTACAACACACAGTAAAGCAGTTTCATCATTATCATCTGAAAATGAATCATGTGATGTTTCAACTGTAATAGTTTCTATATTATAAAATGTATTATTTGAAATACGATTGTATGTAAAATCAAATAATATAAACTCCGATAAAAGCAGTATATGGATATAGTGATATCATTGGTATTATATATTATTATACTGCAATATAATATATATTTTTTTTTAAATTTTTCTTTATTCATACGAATGTTCATTATTTCATTATAATGTTTTATACTTTTCTTGGGCCTGGCCTGTATTGTGATAAAATAAAATAAAATAAAATATATTATCATTGACAATGGATATTAATTTTATTTTTATAATTAGTATTAATCATATATTGATATACAATAATGTATTAAAATTATATGATAAAAATTATAATACTAAAATACTAAACTAAACCATCATTTAGGATTATACTATTATAATAAAATTCCAAAATATTATTTTTATTAATTTTTAAAAAGGCCACATAAATAATGGGCATTGCTAGCAATGGCCAGTCATTAGTATAGGCCAGCCCGACTCTGGATACCAGCACATTTCATATATGTAAATAAAGACAATCCGTTTTTCACTTCTACAAACAATTAAACTCGATTCATTTAAATTAATTTTTGCTACTTTTATGTTTGTTACAGATTCATCGTTGTCCAAGTAATATAAATAACCGAGATAACTCTGTGGAATTCTTTTACAAAATAAGTTGTATAAATTATTAATACATAACTGATTTTTAACAAGTTCTAGTTAATATTCTTAAAGTAATTTAATCAATATTTAAAACAAAAAATTTTATTTTTTATTTTGTTAATAAAAATTTTTAATAATTTTTAGTTTTAAATGTACTTTTTTTTATATATATATTAAAATTCAATTCAATTTTACTTTTAATTCGTAAATTTTGTTTCTTATTCATAACTATGTGTCTATGATTGTAGACAAATTGTCCTGACATTTCAGCATAACTTATAAATAAATAAATAATAGGTATATAATTCTATATATACCAATAATTTTGTGTTGAAAATTTAATAAAAAAATTACTAGGTACACATTGCTTATTTAAGTTGTAAAATATTTAATAAATTGATAGTCCCAACTTGTAATTTCTTTAATGGTCATTTAAATTTGAAATTTATATTTAAATCAATGGAATACAATATGTTATTATTATTGTTAATTGTATAAATAATAAAACATACAAATTTTATTTCATACATACCAACTTAAAATTTCATAGTGTTTTCTGACATACTTTTCAATTTATAATAAATTAAGAATTATATATTACAATGAATATGTGATAATTTTTTTTTTAATTATATAAACATATGTTTAACCAGAAATATTGATCTAAATACCACACATGGTGAAATATATATAAGTATATTATACTTTGGCAGAGAATTGGATCTAGTTGGTGTTTTATTATGAGATATCGTTTTAGATAACTACCCAAAACAGCATATTCATAGAATCTAAATTTCATATACTTACCTTAATTAACTTATTTTAATTTACTAATAGATAATAGATATTTGAAAATTTTGTTTTAGTTTTACTTAAGTTGGACATTTTAAAAGCGTGATACATTTTCAAACAGTTCATTTGATTTTTAAATGTAAATAAGTTTAGGTTTTAAAGAAAATATTGTCAAAATGTTAATAACTAATTTATGATCAATAGCCACATTTTGATCAAATTAGTTTCCTCCGATATTTAATTAATTCATTTTCCTTTCCACGCCAGCATCTCGTGTATTTTCTTTATTCATTAATTTGTTTGCAAATTGTCTATTATTACAAAGTGCATATTATTATTTATACCAACTTATAATTCCCTATTAATATTCTATAAATCTGTGTATTGTAGGAAAATTAGAAGTACTTATAACATTTAATTAATACATAAATTGTTCTCAAAATCATACTGATTAAAATTAAAAATATTACACAATATTATATTATTGTATTAAATTACTGTAGAATTTTAATTAAATTTTTATAATTGTTTAATATTCGACTCTATATAAACTCATAGTCTATAGAAAATGATTTAAATAAATAAATATAAATATCAACATATACACAGAAGTATTAAAGAAACATACCTACTCATAGTTGCAGCTAGACCTACGTATTACAGGGTGCCAAATTTATTACTTTTCAATATGAGATATACTTATATTATATTTCATAAACATAATTTGTTAATATTGTAACTAATAGGTATATCTAGAACATACAATTCTTAATAAACAGCATTGAATTTTATTAATAAGTACCTAAGTACTGAATCATTTTTATAGCATTTACCTACAAAAAAATATTTACCTAACTATTAAAAATAATCAATTGCCTCCAACTGATGATTTGTATCATTAATTTGTTCATTAATTAATGAACGCTCTTAAACATATATAATAGTGACTAAAGATAATTTCAATATCCACTTTTCTTCAACAATTGTTTGAAATCAGCTTTTAATAAATAATTGTTTTATTAATCAGGCTCATTTGAAATTTAAATGAATTTTATTATTAGGTCATATTATAAAATTTATTGTATCATAGCATGTTATAAATAGTAATCTACCTCTTAGAGAAGTTTAGAAATATTATTTGATAATACTCCATTCGAACCTACAGTATAGGTAAACATAGATTGTTGATTTTTAAATGTTAATAATATAATTCAGTTTACCACATATACTTGTTATTCTACATGGGTATCTGCTGTATATTTCTGATAGGAAGGAATTTTTATATTTATAGAAAATACAGGCACATTGCATCTGTTAGGTATATGTAAATAAAAACAATCAGTCTTTCTCTTATACAAACAATTAAATTTAATTCATTTAAATAAATTGTTGCTACTTTTATATTTGTTACAGATTCATCTCTGTCCAATTAATAAAAATAACCAAGATAACTTTGTGGAATTTTTTTACAAAATAAATTGTATAAATTATTAATACATAACTCATTTTAAACAAGTTCTAATAAATGTTCTTAAATTAATTCAATCAATATTTAAAATAATAAATTTATAAAAATTGTTTTTTTATTTTATTTAAAATTTTGTTTTATTTTATTCTATTAAAAAATAAACTATGATTTATTTGTAAATAAATATTATTTTTTTAATAGTAATAAATTAAAATTTATACATTTCTATCCACATTGAATCGTAATAAGTTATTAAATTAAAATTGATCTAATTTATGTATAATTTAGTTCATCTTTCTTAACATTATGTTTAACTTTTTTTTTTTTTTTTACAATATAAGTACATGTTTATATAAGTGCTAATAGTTGTTAATATAAACTGAAATGGAATTATTATTCAATTTTTAATTACCTAATTTAGGTTTAAAAAAAAAAAATCGTTCTTGTTTAAATAGGTATTAAATATTTAACAATAATTTAAAGTTTACAGTAAGTTTTCTTAATTTAATATATTGTAAAACATGTAAACAATGATATTCTATCAAAAATTATGTTGTACCTATATCATGTATTTATTTTGATACAACTGAAATTGTTTTAAATAGTTGATTGTGGCTAACTGTTACGGGGTGCACTGTTAGTTGTTACAATATTTAAACAATAAAGTATGTAATATTTATGTACTACATATTAAATTTATTTCTCATTTAGTATATGAATATGATATACATTTAATATAATACTCGGCAGACTTATAATATTATCTATTAAAATACGTGATGATCTTTTAATTTTAGATTCTGATCGCAGCGAAGAATGTATTGGTTTTACAATGATGTGTCTTTTTTTTTTTTGCTTTTAAGTATGAAGACAATTTTACTAACCGAAATAATCGTCCGATTATCACGAATAGCATATGTTTCCAATAGAAAAGTAGATGTTCTTGGTACCTACTTAATTTAGGTCGTTTTTCGAATTTCTTAAAATTGACCATATGCGTTAGAAAAAATGACGAAAAAACGGCAATATATTAATCAATACCAAAACCTACATTATCTGACTGAACTTCACTCAGAATCGTTTTTTTGAATGCAATGGTTTATCATTGCATTCAAATTCTAATTCTAATTAAATACTATGATTTGCACCCTATATCCCTGTGGCAGGAGTATCAGCTCGTCTTTTTGCTATTAAGGTCTGAAAATTTTACTGAGGTATGTATACCTACCTACATATTACTTAACTAAATATTAGAAAAATCTTTTGTTTCAATTTTTTTTTATAGCTGTTTTAAGTTGAAAATTCAGTAAAATCCATATTTAAATTATTTATATGAATTTTTCTTATTATATTTCAATTTTTTACAATTATTAAAATATTAACTATAATATAACATAACATTAACTATAACATTTTAAACACTTTCTAATAAATATAATTGTGATTTTCTTAATCGGTATTTATATTATTATGTAGATATAAACCTACTTAACAATAAAAAATGTAGTTCAGATTTGAAAAAATTTAATTTTTTTTTTTAATTTCCTACAAATTTGTAATGCATATATTGAATATTTTAAAAGTTATGGTGCATATTTTGCCATTTTTGTCATGCATATTTGCATCATATTTCAATCCTTTTTAGCGCAAATAATTCCGGTCTCTACTTATAACTAAAATATGATACAACCATAAGAGTTACTACTAGTTGTATATCCATTCATTATTTTGAAATGACAACAAAAAAAAAAATCCTATAAGCTAATTATATGTTTAATTCTTTATGTAAGTCTTATTTGTTATTGGTATTTTTTTAGAGCTAGTCAATATTTTGTGTTTCACGTTTCAACAAACGTGTCAGCAACTAAAAAATAAAATAAATAAATTAGTTAGTTAATATTATAAAATTCACTAGGCATAAAGTTTATTAGACTTATATAATAATACTATGCTATTCACATAAATTCATTGTTTACACAAACAGATTGTACATAGCTTACAAGTAAATTTTTTTATATAAAATTATATTATTAAAATATGTATATTTTCTATAAATCAATCATAATATGCATACAGTAGTTAGTGGTGTTTGCAAATGGGTGTTGGTGATATATTAATAGAAATCTAAAACTAAATTTGAACAGTGAATATATTTTACTATAAATTAATTATATTTCCTCAAAAATTGTTATAATTATGTAACAATACATTTAATTCTACTAATAAATAATATTTATTAATATTAAACAAATTAATAAACATAATAGATAAATTTAAAATTGGACCAATTCAAGATAATATAATATGTACACAAAGTAAGTAATAACAATTTAAAAATAAAACAATAATGCCATAAATTTATTTAATATGCGATATACAAGCATTTTTATTATATTTCCTATTTATTTTTGCATTTTCATTTAATTTGAAACGGAAATTATTAACGATAATTAATAACTAAATATTATTAAAATATTAACTATAATATCAGTAGAAATCACAAATTATTTCTATCTAGGCATATTCTACTACGTGTGGTTATCAGTTATCGCTCCATTTTGACAATTAAAAATAACCTTTAGACTTAAGAGATAACAGAGAATCACTAAAATTTTAAAAAGAAAACCTGATACTGATATGGATAGGATACAGGTGTGAAGAGGATAGTGTTGCATTTTGATTATAATTTTATGCAATGATAAATCTCATTCGAAAAAATAATTCTGACTGAAGTTCAGTCAGATAATAATATAGATATTAATTATAAATTTTAAATTAAAATATTCACATATAAAAAATTTAAAACGTATACATATTTAAATTTATATATCAACGTAAATGTTCCAAAATTTTATCACCTATATAAAGTACCTACATGCTACATAGGTATGTAAACACTCAACGGTGTACCGTCAATTGATCGCGGATAAAAACGTATACCTAATGACAGAAATGAGTATAGTTTTGAACTGTATAATCCCGGAATTAAAAAACCAAAAGCTGTATTAGTTCGGAACGTACGTTGATAGAAAAGGTCACTGTGTAATGTATACTCCCAGACTTTATATGACCGGAATATATAGGTAACTATCCAAAGGTCTCGCTCAGCGATGTTTTAGGTCACACGAAACCCCTGCCTATCCGCACCAGTATCAGGTCTATGAGGTAGATATTAAGTAGGTATGCCGTAGTCCCTTGGGGCGTAGCCACATCCTCACGAAGTGCTTGAGGAAGTGACAGTGGCGCAATTTCAATGAAAAAATAGAGGGTGCTTAAGCTCTGTGATATTTAAATCCTCGGACCTTAATTTAAGTTATAATTAAAAAGCAGGTTATTGATCAATGTCAATTACTTTATGTGTGTTCACCTCTGTTAAGCTTAAGAAATGTATTAATTATTAATTAATAAACAACGAAATAAAATAATATATAAATAATAATTATTATCCCTTTAAATGAATTATACAAATTTTAATAGTATTGTACGCCTATTTTTGTCTGCAAATTTGTCAATAACTTTATTATTGTTAATTAAATTTGTCATATTTTTTTCTATATATAATATAGATGGGTAGTTTTTTATTCTACCCTATGCCTATCCCATTGACACTATTAGCAAAGTTTTTATTTTCCGCAAAGCAGAAAACGATCGTTCACACGTTGCTGAGGAAATATGAATCATAAATGCCACCTAAAATTAATATTCACATATGTATAATGTATATACGAGTATTAGCATTGAGTAAAGATATAAGTTGGAATAGTATTATATACTAATTTAATATCAGTATAATAATATATCCATTATTATATATTTTATATATCCTTATTGATTATTAATTATATATTATTATTATGATAACCATAATTTTTTTTATTATTTGAAAAATAATATTTAATATTTTGTCACATACCTACTCAAGAATAAAAACATAATATAAACCTTTGTATAAAATATATAATACTTAACACGAAAAATATTTAGGGGGGCTAATTTTAAATATGAGGGTGCTAATACCCCCAAACCCCCCACTAATTGCGCCTATGGGAAGTGAGCAAAGTCGGCAGGTATAGCGAGCGTCCCTTCCACTTGAAAAGAACTTTGAGATTTTTTTTGTATCCTGCTTGCGTCTATTTATTAAGGGGTAAAATTTAGGCAATTTCTCATCTCTTCGTTGTAATCTGTGATATTTTTGTTAGTCGTAAATTGTTTAATTTAATTAGGACCTACTTTTACAATAATTCTGTATTGATAACATTGTTTTACATTGTATTTGTATATAATATATATATATTAATATTATTTTATTAGTTCTGCTTCTGATACATTTGTCTTAAAAATGCAGACAAATAAAAATAAATGAATTAAAGTAACTAATTTCTTTTCTCCCATTTCATAAACGTTAGAAAACGAAAAAGTAAGTATTTTAATTTTCAAATTATTATTTTATAATATAACATTTTAAATATAAATTATATTTCTTACATATTTAAACTTTTGTTTTTATTTCTGTTTGTAAATTTATAGAATATTAAGTAAATGCCAAATGGACAATTGGTTACTTATTTACTGTCGATATTTTTTATATAGTTACAAGGCCCAAGACCTCCACAAGGCAATAGAGTTTTTCTAGTAAAGCATGTTTTTGAGCATAAAAACAGGTGACGCGTAGGCCCCTTAAGTATATTAATTAAATAATCATAATAAATTTATTATGTAGGAAAAATTTTTCTATAATTTATTAAAGTATTATTATGAATTAATTTATTGAATTTTATATTTAAAATTTTTTTTTTATATTTGCAATCAATTGTTGTACGATCAATTTTACCGCGATAAATTACGTATATCCCACCCAATAAAGTCTCTTAGTTCAATTCTCAAAATTATAGTAAAATATTTAATAACAAATTTGTCAAAATTATAGTAGCCATAAATATAGTGAACTACTATAATAGTGATAGTATTAAATTATTTAATATTAGTCAACTAATTTATTTGTCTGCTACTACCCCAACTTGTTGATAAGTCATTCGTCATTAATGCCCAACACCTATGAAACAAGTCTGAATAAATCCCCTAAATGTCCCATACATGACTTAATTTACCTAAGAATCATTTTTTTAATGCAATGATTTATTATTTCATTCATATTTTAATCATAATACAATACTATCCTCTACACATCTGTAACCTAACCTAATATTAGTTATCTTATTTTTTTCTTTTTAATACCTACTTTAAACCAGTGGTTATCAAGCTATAAGCAATAAATATTGTGGGGGTCATTAAAAACAATGTATTATATTTCACCAAATCAAATATTTTTATGATGTTCAAATACAATATTTTAAAATGGTGTTAGAGTTGCCAGTTGGTAATTTTACTTATTTGATATTTAATTTGAAACAATAATGGGTTACCATAATAATGTTATCAGTGATAATGAATTTAAACTTTAAATATTCTCGTATAATAATGATATATTATTTTTATTATATTAGTGTGTAAAGGTAAATATTAATATATTTTTATCGTAATATCATTTAATAACTTAGAATAATTTAAAAAAATATTATCTATTTTTATTATTAAAAAAAGAAAGAGGTGGTTTTACAAAAAAGAAAAAAAAGAGAAAAAAACACATTGAGGGTCGCGAATCGCGATTCATCATTCATAAAAGGTTAAAAACTACTGAATTAAACATCTGTAAGCAAAAAAAATTATAATTGGAATATACACAATATAATATTAGAACTAAGGTTAGCAATATATGGTAAAGCTTCAATAACATTTTCAAATCTTAAAACTCACTCAAAATTGTCAATATTATTAAAAAATTGAGAAAAAAATAAGAATCCATATAATTATTAATTATTGTAAGATTTTATGTGCATACCAATATTGCAATTACATTGGAACCCATAAGCATATAAAAAACATTTGTCCAACCAAACTGGGATATATAAGCAGCTAATAAAGGCTCAATAGCTGCTCCCATAGAGTAATATAGAGGTGGCGTTTCCTATACTAGCTGTGTAAAAGATTTGAAGCCAACTGATTTTAGAAAGGAGTCTAACACCGATTATTTATTCGGCTAGATTTCGCTGTACGTATGTCAACATATCACAGATAACATTAAACTATTGATATTATTGATTGTCATTGTTGTATGATCGTGGTATTGAATTGACAATGACAACTATTTAATTATAATATATTTAATTTAGTTAATTTATATATTAAAAAGTAAAAAACTAAAAATGCCAAGTTGTTTAATTTGCAATCGTTCTAGAAACACTAATTCGAAGTTAAAAAATGTTACGTTCCATAAGTAAATATTATTAATCATTATATTTTATCAGAAATATAAAGTTGAACACAAATATATAAACATTTTAAATTAACTGTAAAATTATATTTAGATTTCCTACTAACAAGACTGTAAGGGATCAATGGAATAATTTTGTTATTAAAAGTGGTTTAAATGTGACTGACATAAATAAACATAGTTTAATATGTTCTAGTCATTTTGAGTCATCTTTATTCATTCAACACAAATACAATAGAACATTAAAAAAAAATGCTGCTCCTAATATACTTATATCTAGAGTGAAAAATGTGAGTTTTGTGTTAATTTAATTATTCTAATATAAAGACAACCATATTAAATATGCATAAAAGTGTTAGTTTAGCTAAATCATAATTTTGTTTTGATTATCAGGCAAAAAATATATATCCAGAAATGAGTACAGTTTGTGAGACTAGCTCTATTGTTCCATTTGATTTGGCTGTTGAACAAATTTTAGTTAAAGTATGTTTTATTGATTAAATATATTTTTATTATTAATTACATAAT
>JAIUCT010000029.1:12259-26921 GCA_021307375.1 Tetraneura akinire
GATTCATATATAAATGATCATGATTATATATATACACAAAATATGTATACCTTTTCCAATTTCTCTAAAGAAATAATAATTTATATTTCTGGATTTGTTGTTTACAAGTTATCTTCAACAATTAATTGTCAAACTTGTTTACAATCATTATGTTCCAGCAATAAAGAACTATTTACTAATTCACTTATTACTACTAAAAATAAAGAAGGTGATAGAGGAGGTCTTATTTATCCTAGCAATGATGTAATACTTATTTGTTTACAAACTGAAAAACTTTAAAATCATTTCACTATGAAAATCAAAAAATTAACACATTATTTATCCAATCTAAAGTTCTTTATCATTTCTATAATTCTAACATATTCAATTCATTAAAATCCCATGGTTTAGAAAGTAATAGTCCATTGTCAGATCATGTAACTTTGTTAATCAAATCTATTTCATTTACTTACATAAAGCTTAAAGTAAAATATAATTTAAAATCACACAATGAAAACATTTCTTTAAGAATGTGGTATAATAAATTGATTCTTTTTAAAGGCCAATAATATGTATTATTAAATAGAAATATTATGCTATTTTTATGATATAAATATATATATGTAAATATTTTAAATTGAATCTCAATGTTGTTGTTTATTTAATTTATTATTTGCTGAATTATTGAAAAATAGTGTTGTAAAATGTATCATAAACATAATATATCATTTTACATTACTAAACGGTCAATTCGCACTTCAGTATATCCTTCTCTATCTCAATACATAAACATAATATCGTCGGCTTCCTGCCAAAACTCATTAATGGCAAATTTAGCTATTTTGCCATAATGATGATTTCTAATGTAAAAAATGATTTTCTATCGATTTACAAGAGGGGTCTTAAGTGAATTTCCCACTTTCACCGTGTCATTTACTTAAGTTTCTTATTTTCACTAACGGTTTTGGACGAAAATATAAACAGCTAAAAATCATTAATGGTTTAGTTGCTGAGAATAACAAAACAGGGATACACTAGGAAAAGTATAAAAAAAAATATTAATAATTATGTTAATTATTTAAAAAGCTATAGGGTTAAAAACAATCATTTAAAAAAACTTTAATCGTCATTTGTGAGAAACTAGGTTTTTAGTTTTTTACCATTAATGAGTTTTGGCAGGAAGCCGACGATATAATATATAATGATACAATATTTTATTTCGCGTCAAATGGTAACCCTGAAAAAGGAGTCTACTCCGGCATCAAATTATGTAAAGAACGCCACCTCTATATTACTCTATGGCTGCTCCTAAATTATTAAAAAAATAATATATAATACTACTGATTTAATGATAATATTGTAAGTATTTACCTATTGATCCAGTTCCATCAATAATAGCTGAAACAGTGGACAAAGCTTTAGCATTTTCTTTTGAGGAACTGTGTGTGCCCAGTTCAGCAGATACTGCCGTAGTAATTAATGAATATGGACCATTAACCAGACCACCAACAATAACCAATAACGCCATGTTAATTAACAAATTAACGTGACAAAACATGTTAAAGGCATATAGCTAAAAAAAAAAAAAAAAAAAAATACTATAAAAATATAAATACAACTAATGACATTACACTTACAAATGGAATTGCTAAAAACAACATTACTGCACAGGTACATGCACTCTTTCCAGACATATCAGCGAATATTCCAGCAGCAATTCCACCAAATATGGCACCAATATCAAATAATGTGGATAAATCTGCACTTTCTGATGGACTATATGTAGCTGAAAAAATATATAATAAAAAAATAACAATAACTAATACAGTAATATTACATCACAAATAATTTTAACTTACTTGATGACTTTATATAATTTGGTAACCAATATAAGAAAGTGTAACGGACTAATTTTGTAAAAAATAAACACATTGAAAATTCAATTACCCCCTGAAACATTTATATATATATATATATATTATATAAAATTTAAAAACAAGTTATACATTATTAATTTAAAATATGCATACAGGAATTTTTATAGCACCAATGAAACCAACAGCCTTTTTTGGTGAACCATTCAAAGGCATAGGAGTTGGATTGTCTTCAGTTTTTTCTTTCACTTCATCCTAAAAAGTTATAATAAATAAAAATTATATATAATTTAAATTAAAAAAAAGCAAGGGTAAGGATACAGGTGTGCAATCATAGTGTTTAATTTTAATTATAATTTGAATGCAATGGCAAACCATTTCATTCGAAAAAACGATTCTGAGCGAAGTTCCGTCATATAATGCCGTTTTTTCGTCATTTTTTTTCATAACATTTTCGATGTACTAAAAATATCAAATTTAAACAGCTATAAAAAAATTGAGACTAGGGATTTTTATGTAAATAAAAAAAATACTTCAGTAAAATTATCAGACCTTGATGCCAAAAATTGCCAATTTTATCAAACATTATATACGTAAAAAGGAGAATTTTACGAAATATTCAAAGTCCAATATTTTGTAGAAAAATGAACGTAACACGGTACCAAAATTTTACCACATAATATATGGTAACTTATGTAAATACCCAATAAAAATTTTAAGTCTATAACTTCAAAATTGCCTAAGTTATCGTAAAATATTGAAACCGAATTCGTCAAAATTTCAGTTTTCATGAAAAATACAAATAAACTTTTTCTTCAATTTGCCCTCTAGCTAATTCTAGAGAATTGGAAAAAATCACCTAACAATATTATGTATATATAACCGAATGGTTCGTTAATTCTCATTATAGACCTTAGCCTTTGATCAATAATCTATGATCTGCGATATGAATATATGATCAACCCCAGGGAGGTGCTCAAAGAAATATTATAAGATTTACGATGGAAATTTCTGTTTATATAGATGGTTGGTTGCTATTAGTTACAATAATATTATTTTGGTTGCTATTAGTAACAATAATAATATTATTACTTTGGTTGCTATTAGTAACAATAATAATTATATTATCACTATGGTTACTATTATAAACAAATTTATCCGATGAATCAAATTCGTCGAAGGAAAAATGTCCTTTTTTCGTTATTTTTTCGTCCTTTTTCTAAGTGACATGAGGTCAATTTTGGGAAATTCGAAAAATGACCTTAATAAAGTACAAACTACATCCAATTTGCAATCGAAAACATAGAACATTCGTGAAAATCGGAGCATTATTTCGGGTAGTAAAAGACTCTTCATACTTAAAAAAAGAAAAAAAAAAGACACACATCATCATAGGCGCAATTTGGGGGGACTTGAGGGGGCTAAGCCCCCTAAAAATCAGCCATAGCCCCCCCAAAAAATGTTTGCAAAATATGATAATTTAATTCTAATATTTTATAATTAAATATTTTCGTGATGTAATTCTATAACATATACGAATATCAACATTTTTTTCTATTTAATAATATGAATTAAGATTAATATATCTGCATTTTTTCAATATAAAATATTTTATGTTAAATCATTTGTAAATAATCTATAATATTTGAAAAATATCTTATTTAAAGTTTTGCACAACGGCCTAAATTTATAATGCAATAAGTATCAATTAGCCCGATTCTAAATCTAAATGCTCACGCGCATGGACACTCGCTCTGCATTATAAAATTTAATTTGTGAATATTATTTTATGACTAATATTAAAAGCTCTTGTATTATACAGGTTAAACAGGTATTTAAAGTATATGTGTTATATTTTAAATAATTAATAAGTATTTTCTAAAAGTAAAACAATACAGTCAACATTCAACAACACCGAAACACTATGGATACGATTAATATGAAGTCAAATTTTTATAATGAACTACATACAAATCGTAAAAATTTGGCTAATAATACTAGTCCATATGCCTTAAAAATAATGTTTTGTGCACTTCAAAATGCCATTTTTCTACAACATGTTATAATAAGTGGCTAGTAGCTTAATTAAAACGTATATATAATAGTACATAAGTTAATATAATAATGTTATCAATAATAATATAGTAATAATAATAATATCTATATAATAATATCTAATATCTATGTATAAAAATATAATAATAAATCAAAATTAATATAATATTTTAACATATTATGATAAATTGTTTTTACTTTACCGAAAAAAATTGCCATTTTGCATAGTCTAGTATTTTATAAAATGCCTAGGTTATAAGTAAAATAATATTGAAAATCATATGTTTTATTTACATGCCTAAAATGGGTAGGTAATAGGTATTATACATAATGCCTAGGAATTTTGCAAACTACCCGAATTATCTATATTGCCGGTAACATATATATATATATATATATATATACCTATATATATATAAATGAAAATATTACTTATGTTATATTTTGGTGATTTATTATTATATTTAGTAGAACCCTCCACAACATTAAGAATATTGTACACTGTGCATTTGTGTGCAAACATTTAATGAAAATTTCACAACAAAACAGAATTTGCATATTGCAACTTACGATTATTTACAGGCTGCTTGTGTTTTATGAAAGCAATAGTTTTCTAAGAATGTGCTACAAGCACATTATTTACATTATGGAACATCACAGAGCAGAATATTTTAAATATTAGTTATTCATAGACATCTTAATTTACTCAAATTCACTTATAGTAGTACCTAATAATAATAATAATAATAATAATAATAATAATAATAATAATAATACTATAATTTTTTGTTTACGAGACTCACCAAGTATGATTTGAGTATACAATACTTCATATATTATATTATATAATAAAATAATTCTAATATAAATTGTAAACTATAAATATTATAGTAATAAATAAGACAAAAACATAACGAGCAACTATTATATTAATAACGTTTTCTCAAAAATACTACATAATATTTATAATTTAATTACATGCAAATGTATAATTACTTGAACAACATTTAATTCACAAAATGTTTAGAAAATCAGATTACATAATCAAAATTATAAAACATAAATTTGTGAAAATGTACTACCTATTATAATACTAATATTAATAATACTAATTTAGTCCTAGGTCTAAAAAAATCATATACAAAATTTACATAAAAATAATGTAATAAATAAATTAAATAGTTATTAAAGCAAAGAAAATTACCTTATTAGAAGTTAACAATGATAACTCCTTAGATGATATACTGCCAAGAAGTATAGGGACCTCTTGTGGGGAAGTACAGGATTTTTTCTAATTAAAACAAGCATAAAAAAAGCATCAGAATGTTATAAAAATCGTATTAATATAATATTATTTATGTTACTCAGAGATTCATGCTATTTCAGCATAGAATGTATAGTAATATATGAAGCTATAATGATAAAAGCAAATATATTTTGTATTATTTTTCGTAGGTAATGAAAATAAATATAAATGTAATGAAAAAAATTTATATTTAAAAATTCAATTAAATATTTAATTTTAGAGATTTCAAATTAACTAATATCAATTATAATTAAAATGTTGAAAAAAGCAGGTACATTAATACAAGTATTAATATGAACGTTTTTGATACTATGAAATATTTCACATACTAACACATTTTTAAATATTGATCAAAATATATAATTAAATTTTAACAATAATATCTATCTTTTAATGTAAAATAATCATTAACCATATTCCCTTAAAAGAAAAAAAGTTAAAATGATTTTATATAAATTAAATGACAATGCTAAGTTAGGCAATTCATAATGTATTTTTAATACGTTGTAGAAAGGACTTTTAAATTAATGAATTAATGTATCGTGCACTTAAATATAAAATAAAACAAATTAATAAAAATAAAATTAAAACACATAAAACCAACACAAATACAATACAAATTAATGAATATCAACATTTTTGGCATATATAAAAGTAATATAAATTGACATTGTATCTAAATAATTATTTCAAACTTCACAGTCTATCATATTATAAAGAAAAACTAAGCTTACCTTTCGATCTCCATTCTGAATTTTTTCATTTAAATTTGAATCATCATTTATATCTGACGGATGAACAACAAGGAATAAGAAATTTAAAATTCCAGAAGAAATCATAAATATTCCATTAACGATAAATGATAATCCCCAATTGGTTTCAACAAATTGACTAGCAAGTAATGTACCAACAATATTTCTAATTGATGTGTGAGAATTCCAAATACCAAATATGAATCCTAAAATAAATTAAACATTAACAAAATAATTGAATTATAATTTTAAGTTAATACATTAAAATTAATTTGTATAAATTATTTTTAATACCTCGGTTTCCTTTTCCAAACCAATTACCCATTGCAGCCACAACACCTGGCCATCCAGTACTTTGACAGATACCGGCAAAAATCTAAAACAATAAATACATGAATATAAATCTAAACTTAAACTATAATTATTGTATATTATGACTATAAGTAACAAATATATTTTTATTTTTACAACACCTGAACAGCAATAAAATACCACATGGAATGTATATTGAAATAATGAGCTAATCCTAACATCGAACAAGCTACACCAGATAGCATCATTGCAACAGTTAGAAAATTCCGTATTTGACATGCTCAGCAATTAAACCACTAAAATAAAAATATTAATTATGTTAATAAGTTCATTGTTTATATAGCAATGTACTTAATTGTAATTACATACAATTAGAAATAACCAAGTGCACACTTCTTGAAATAAACGTTACTTATTTACAAATTAATTTAAACCCCTAATTTAATTATCCAATTGAGGCCTGGTTTTTTAATTGAATTTATTTGTCAAACAACAAAAATAATTGTCAGATAATAATCATTTTCAATTTATAATTAAAATTAAACGCTATGATTTGCACATGTATTCCATGCGGGAGGATGATCTCTCTTTTTTGATACTTTAAACAGCTATAAAAAATAACCGTAAATGTAATAATTCACAATTAATTGGAACTGAGTTAAGTAAAATGTATTTCAGCTTAAATTAAATTTTCAAAATTTTTAAAAAATATTTTTCAATTTTATTTAACGTTATTGTAAAATATTGTAATATAAAATAATAATTTTATTTGCTAGATAACTATTCGCAAAATAAATTTGTATTGAAAAACACTGATAAAAATATTTTGTTTTATTCGGAAGTTTATTCCTTAAATAAGTTTTGGCCTTAATTACACATAATATAATATAATATAATTAATCAGTGTTTAGTGTTAATAAATATTTTAGCAAAATATTTACAAATATTTTATATAAGAAATAGGATCTATTATTTATTTTTTTAAATTATCAAAAGAAATGTATAAATAATAAAATAATATGCTTAACTATGAAATATCTACCCTTGTATTTACCTGAAAAACATTCCTATTGCATAAGCAAAGAGGAATGATGAATCTAATATTCCAAACAAAGTTTTATGATTTTCTTTATCTGTAAAAAAATTACATTATTATTATTATCATTAATTAAAATATATAAATTTATACAAGTTTTGATTCCATTTTGATTTTTTATTTGTATTTATTATAAAAATTAGTCCTTGAATATAATATTTTACTATTTTTTAAACAATAAGAAAGTTACAATTGTATTAATTAAATTAATTTAAGATAATTATTAATTTTGTAATAAATATAGATTTAATAAATTATTTTTTATAACTTACTAAATGGTGCCCAGTTACACCAATCAGGATCCATATTGTTAATAGGTGCAAGTTTATCAAATTCAGAACAATTTTGGTACAATACAATTTTAACAACGCTAATAGGTTTTCTAGATGCATGATAAGCTACATAGGTGATGAAAGTCAAAATAAGAACGCTATACTTGAACCTAAAACAAATTAAAACATAATTATTAATTTAACAATAATACATATTTTTTAATTATACAAGTTACTATATTAACTATAAATATTATAAATTTACTTGTAAATAACTAGTACTAATATAAATAAGAAAATTATATATTAATTATTAGAAATCATTATACTTTACTGAGATATTTACTAAATACTCGTATTAAATGATTTTTGTTTTTTATTTATTTTTGTTCATTTCTAGATAATATTTTAAAAATTAATATGAACATTCATATCTAGCATAAAAAAATAATATTAATAATGTTTCCATTTATTACTTATTAGTGATTATTTCAAGAAGTATCATAAAGATTCATGGTATATAAAAAAAAAAAAATCATATAAGAACACTGTGTGTACAATACTACAAAAATCTTTAAAATAATAAATATAAATCAACTTATGAATTATCTAAATTCTAGATATTCTATTTAAATCCTTGATATATAATCCAAAATCATAATTACATAAAATATTATGAATGCATTTTTATATTTAGGGTTTAACTAATAATTTACTTGAGTATCTAATATCTATATATTTTATAATAATACTGTTATAATTTGTATAATTAATGTACAAGTTTATAAATTTTGATTATTGAAGAATAGTTATAGTATACCAATACAAATATTTAAATACATTTTTGTAAAATTATAAACCCTTAAATAGGTATGTTTATATCTATATATTATACCAAATTAAAAAATGTACTAATTAATATTAATAAATAATTAAAATATTTATCATTTTAAAATACCTTATAGTAAACACAAAGAAATTCACAAGGAAATTTATTAATATTCAATAAATTAATTATTAGCAGGGTTCGGGACTTAAAGCATTTGCTTATTTTTTTAGATTGACATTAAATCTAGCAGAGTGCTATGGAAATTTATGTCATGTTGCAACAATTACAAATATGAAATTTGAAAGTGCTTTTTTTTGCTTATTTCGATGATTTATTCGAAAAATGCTTTTTCACGCTCTTTTCTTATTTTAATTACATATTTCCAACTTAACAACGCATGATACTAAAAATTTGGGGTTTTTTTTTAATGTTTGTTGGCAATATAGAAAAAAATTGAAATTAAAAATAATTTTACCATTGTGCATCAATATAATATGTATTGTACCCAAATGGAATTCTCTTAATTTATTAATTTACTTATTCTATTTTTAACGTTATGTACTTATTGTAGTCACATTATGTAGATACGGGTAATTAAATTATTCTAACACTGTAATAATTTAATTACGTTTTATTTTAGATAAACAAACTATAAATATTAATTCCTGACATATAATAAGAAACACAATAATAGTAGATTACCTATTATTTAATTATTAAATTTGTAATTATAATATGAAAAAAAAAAATTATATTATAAAGTTTATATATTTATCTACAAAATTTGCAGTTTTAGACAAAATTTTTTTTTAATACTACATTTAGTAATAAATTTTACTACTTTCAGTAAAATTTTAGCATTTTACTTTTTATTTTAATGTTTTGAAGTGCTTATTTGAATGCTAGTTTTGAAGTTTTTAGGTGCTTTTATAAGCGCTTATTTTGATGATTTTAAGTGCTTTAAGTTCCGAACCCTGATTATTAGGAATAAATCATAGATATTTTAAGAATAGACAATAAAATTGTTTAAAAACTACAATATAATTTATTATCTATTTTTTTTTATTAAACAACTATGTTATAGTTCCTATATAATGATTACCTATTTGCAGGGGCGGATTGGCCTATCGGGAAATCGGGAATCTTCCCAATGGGCCGGTCCTCATAAGGGCCACTTTACTTATCATATAATTACAAAAATAAATTATATTTTTGTATAATAAGAAAAATTAATTATTAAGGTATTATTTTGGTACATATTGATTCATTTGTACTATTAGTGGCCGAAAGAGTTTGTACGATAAACAGCAAATACAGGCATATAAATGAGGGACATAACCCCAATAACATGAGTATACTGCGTATATTCTCAACGAATTCAGATAGAAAGAAGAAATATATTTATTTCTTAGGTGATTAATATATGGGATTGTCGGAAATGCCAGTTTTCATGGAATATTCTTGAACAATATAATTTCGTAATAACATATTGGATTCTATATTGTATATTTATATAGTAAAATTTTAATTTTTCTGTAAAATACCCACAGTACATTAGAATAACAATATAAAATTAAATAGGTATTTTTAAATTTAGCTATTATTTTATAATTTATGGTGTTGTTATTTATTACTTATCTTCAACTAATTTTATTATATTTGATATTACAATTACTTATTATAGTAACAACGTCAGTTTACCTTATGCATTATATAATATGATTAATTAATATTAAGTTACGAGTAGTTATCATTAACTCTTTCCCTTATTTAAAAATGCAAAAATAGAACAAATTAGAATTCAGGTATTTTTTTTAGTTTAGTATACTCTTAGAAAAATTGATGGGAACATCACTGAATATATATGTATACTATTATATCTAGTGTGACCAAACATCCCACATTAGGGGGGATTGTCCTGATTTTTGAAACTATGTTCCACTTTATAAATTTTCCTCCGTTTGTCCCATTTTCATAAAAATGATTTAAAATTTCTTACTATATAACATTAACCATGATATAAATTAAAAATAACATAAAATTAACTCTAAAATTAACATTACATTACATTTCTAAAATAATTGTTAAGTATAATTATTAATTATATTATACCTAATATGTTAGTTTGTGACACTGTGAATAATGAATAAAAATTGTGTCAAATGATAAATAATAAGATTTTTTATGTTTATAATTTATAATTCATGTTTTTATATATATTTTATACTCCTAGTTATAAGTTTTCATATTTAATTAAAACCAATAATGTTTATTTAAAAATAATTTACACGTAATAAATTATTTTCCTATGTCATCAATCGATGATGATTCATTGAAAATATTTTTAAAGGTGTCCCTCTTTTGAATTGAAAAATTATGGTCACACTAATTATATCACAAAATCTTCTTTGTATTGACATTTGATACTTTCTAATTATTTAAGTGTTATAATTAATGTAGTCTCATAATAGATAATTGAAATTAGATATTTTAATAACTAATTTGTTTTAATGACAAATTGTTTAAAGGGAATAAATTAAGTGTCATATTAGGTATATTAAACAATATTATTTTTAATTAGGTAGGTACCTAATTAAATATTTAGGTATTTAAATGTTATTGACATATGATTTTAATATAAAAAATAATATATTTTAATGGAAATAATGGAAGTAAAATACTTATTAATTTTAAAAATTACTTAAACACAATATTATATCAATTAGAAATATTAATTTACGTAATTTTGAAAAAAATATTTTATCAAAAGGATTCCATATTTTTTTAATATAAGTAACTTATTTGAATGTAATAATAAATTAATGTTGACATATTGAATTATAATGAACAGAGTACTAAAGTAATAGATGAATATTACCATATCCATTGTTTTTAAATATAAATAATCTCCACTATTTCAATAAAATATATCCTAACATTCAATGACAAAAGAAAAATTATTAACACCAATGTAAGTATAATAGAACTAAATTAAATTTTATTACTAATTTTTCTTTTTATGTTACTAACAAAGATGGAAACAAACAAAAATGGAAAAATAGTTTAACTACCTCTACATTTTAATTTTATTTTTAAACAATATGTAGGTATTTCATTGTTATAGAACCAATGGTGAAAATAACAATGAATAGTTTTTGAGTTATCGCAATTTTGGTGGGTTTTTAAATCACAATATAATTTTTGCATTATTCAACATTTTTATAAAGCTTTTAATGTAATATTTTATGGTAGCAAGTTCTGTGTGAATTAAACTTGGAGATTCACTCCTCATTACCGTCACTTCATTCCAAAAATCAAAAATTTGCTTGAATTGTTATGAAAATCCACGTCGAACCAGTAATAGAAATAACCAAAAGTGTTATATTATACTGAATTTTTTTTATTGCACTAATATTACAAAACAATATCTATATTCATCTTAACTTACCTGTACGAAATAAACCACCAAAATGTCAAATTAAAGTGATGATTACTCAAAACTATTAATTTCCAGAAATTTTTGTTTGCACCATCGTTTTTAAAACAGTGAAACACATATATTTATATTATATGACAAAAAAAAAATTATCAAAATCCTTAAGGTAGCTAAACTAGAAATACCTATGCCAAAAATTAATAATATAATATAAGTAGGTACTTACAAACTGTTCCGGTCAATGATGCAATTGAGATTGGAACACTTGTTTGACACCTTTTGCAGAAACTGTACACCGAAAGGGACGGAGTTTCTTGTGGACGACATACTGACAGATGATTAACAAAGGAATATTATATATTATTTTAAGAAAAAGAAAGTTGTGTTTTTCAAATTAAAAAGAAATTATACGTGTATAAAAAATAAAATGAATAGTTGTCACAACTATAAACAGAATACATTGCCGAATTGAATCAAGGAACCAAGAAATTGAGCTGATTGTAATACGAACGTCGACGGCAGTTGCATGTTATTAATTTTTTAAATTAATTTATTCTATCAAATTAGGTATGAGGGATGAGGGGAAGATATAATATATGCAAGACCGGACGAATACAACAGGTCTTATTAATAACTGAATTTAAAAAAAAATAATATTACGAAACGACAAAGATTTACAAACCAGATCAATGAGTGTGCATACAAGCCGCCCGGCGATCCTGAATGAAAAGAAAATGTCAGAAGAACATTCAAACATTCAAACACATATACCATGACCAAGGCAATGGTCGAATAGGTGGTCGCCGAACAAGCAATCTTCATACCCCCGTGTGTAAAAAATGAAATAAAAAATAAACATAATTAACTCGCAAGATTCCTAGTAGATGAACAAATTTAAAATTTCATGAAATTATTTGTAATTACTTTTACGTTTCACGGTCAACTTTTTACCTTCTTTCTATTGAAACGGGTTTCGTAATTTTTTACTAAAAACTTTTTTTTAAATTAGCAGTTTTCGTTATTTTCCAACTGGAATTTTTATGAAATTTCCGGCAGTCTCGAACAAATGCCGGCCGGCATATAAGCTAAGGATGGGCCAAAAATATCGATAATATCAAAATATCGATATTTATGCACGATATATCATCATCGTTCGATATTTTCTAAATTATGATAATATCGATATATCATAAAATAATATTAATATCATCGTATAAATAATAAATTCAAACAAATTTCAAATAAATATAAATATATTAAATTTACTTTTGTTATTGCTGGATACAAATATTATTTCCGTATAGCAATAATAATAATTAATAATTAAATAATAGAATTACAAAGCTATTTCTTGGTATTTACCGACGAGCGGCAAACTGCAGTACAAAACACGTATTACAATGTATTCTTGTTATAATTTAAACAAAATTGTATATTATTTAATAATGTTAAACTTGGTAATTGGAGTCAATACACATAGTGAGAGTTGTGTACGCAGTGTAGAATCAACTATCAAGTTATATCCATTTACCATGGCACCTTCAAAATATAATAAATATTTTAAAAAATTTGATGGCAGCACTAATCGTTGCAAATTTTGCCACAAAAATGTTAAAGGGACTAACACATCTAACATGAAGTCCAATGTTGAAAAATGGCATAAACATATTTATAATCTTGAAAAAGATACAACATTTGTAAGAATGGATTCATAATTTTTACTTCATAATTAAGTTTTTAATTTTGGGTAATGTTTGGAATATTTCAATATTATCAAATATCGATATTTTTTAGGGAAAATTATATTATCAAATGATAAATTTTGTATTTTATCGATAACGATAATATCGATAATTTTTCATTTTGGCCCATCCCTAATATCATTATCTATGCCTAATATAAGCATAACATTGCTATAAACATTGCTTGAATATTCAGTCAGAGTGACGAGTAAAGTTGATAAGAGTAAAGTAGGGTCACATATAAGATATAACTGTAAGTAGAGTTATTAAGGGGGATTGACCGGTCATTGAAATTTCTTTAAATCGTTACATTCGTACATAAACATAATCATTAATCGTTGTATAATACATATTAAGCTGACCATTTTTGATATACTACCATTTTCCGATTTTTGAAATATGATTTTTTTTTTAAGTTATAAGTATTAAAAGTTCACGATTTTTTTGAAAATCGATATTATTAAATAATTAAAATAAAATAAAGAACTCCATATCAGTATATAAACAATAGAATTAAAATATAGTATGATTTTTCATAATAAATATATGAATATTATTGAATGAGCTGTGACGGAAATAAGTTTCTATATAATATAGGTGTTTATATTTATTGACTCACGCACGTACAAATGCTAATTACTAAATTGCATAGTAGATGTAGATATTTAAATTATTATAATTTACGATACTAGTAACGCGCTCCTACGGAATTCTTCGATAACGTCATCAGTCAATCCCCCCTTAAACTCAGAACGATGGTTAATATGATTATAGATGGTTTTGATAAGCGATTGAAAATTGTTAAGAAAAATTTTTTTTAATATTATAAGTTGTAACAGAACATCTACAAATCTACAATTTGTTGAAACTTTAAATTACCCATGACAAAATTTTGTCATGAAATTACCTATATACTTCTTGTGTATTTCAAGATATAACAATATTTGAAAATATGTTGGTTGAATAATAATAATAATAATAATAATAATAATAATAATAATAATAATAA
>JAIUCT010000029.1:26931-47353 GCA_021307375.1 Tetraneura akinire
AATAATAATAATAATAATAATAATAATAATAATAATAATAATAATAATAATATGTTTATTATTTGATTCAATGGGAAAATTATTGCATAGTATATTGCAAACAAAAGTTATTCAAGTGAGATTAACATTTTGTAAAATAAAAACTATAGTATTAGGTGATCACTGCCATAAATGTGCATTACTAAATTATATTACTTATTATTAGATTGAAGATGATAGTTCAAGTGATGAGTTGGATTTTGAATTTATTAGTTGATTACAAGGTTTTAGGAGAAAACCAATGAGAAACCAAGGGTTCTTGGAATATTCAATTCATAATTTTTCTGTTTAACAGTTCCAACAACACTTTCGTCTATCACCAAAATCATTTGAAAGATGTTTGGAAATATGTGGTCCTCTTTTAATAAAGACTTGTATTGATGGCCGTCAAGGTACAAATGAGCAACTTCAACTATTATCTGTTATTCTGTTAATTGGTTACTGGCAAAACCTGACAGTTTTCGGTTTGTAACAATTTAAATATATAAACATTTACTTATAACCTAATAGGTACTACCTACATTGAAATAAAATATATTATGATATAATTATAATATCATATAATACTCGTTTAATAATTTTTTACTTTTAGAGCTTTCTTATCTTTAAAATATAATTTTTGTTTTCATTATAGATTGATAATTCCTCAAATTTGACAATTTCTCTACAACGTGGTCTCATCTATATACTATATTCTTTGATGAGAAGATACTTCAATAGTACAGTAGTAGTAATCATAGAAAAGAGTAGTAATTAATTCATGATCTCATCTATTGAAAGTAAGTCTCATCTCCCATGTCAAGATGATAATGTTAAATGTTTACATTTGAATTTTATGCGTTTGCGGATTCTCCTAGTAATTATTTTGTTTGGAATTGTGTATTTAAATTTTTGAATAAAATGATTGGTTTTCTGAATAATTTATAAAAGAAAAGAATTGCACTATAGGTATCTGGACTTTTATAAAATATTTCTTTGTAAGTAGGTACCCATGATGAATTAATGAGGATTTAACTTAAAGGAGCACACAACACAAAATTTTTTTTTTTTATAATTAATAATATATTATTGTAGTCAGAATGGTTAAAAATAATTTAAACCAAATAAAAACCAAATGTAAAAATGATCATTATTTCAGATGATATTGAAGTATTTAGAATAAGCGTGTGACGTCATTGGGCCGATCGCAGAGCAATCGCCCATCTAATACGTGTAAATGTTACTCGATTTTCACAATGATTTATATATCTAAAAATTATATTTTTAATACTTTATTTATTTATTATTATGTATGTTTTAGTCCTAAAAACGATAGTAGAAATATAATTTTAATACAGTTATTATATTTTTTTTAAATGTATAAATACTAAATGATTTATTTTCATTTAACGTGCATGCAACGGCTATGCATTTACAGTGCCGGTTGCGGTAATGAAAAATACTATAATAACATTTTAAATATTTCATAAAAACTAAATAATAATATAACATATTACAGATTCTGATTCTATTTTTGTTTTTAGTAAACAATAACACATTAAATACATATAATAGAAATTCAAAAATATAATTGTAATGTAGGTAAATTATCAAGTAAAACGAGTAACTTTTACACGTCTAAGATAGATAGTTATAGCACAGATAACATATAACAAATTTTATGTTATCTGTGGTTATAGTGAGTCTGGCCCAATGACGTCACGCGTCATTTTTAAATTCCTAATAACTCATTATATAGTGTGAATAGAAACATAATATATATACCAATTATCTTAGAATTAAACATACTTTTAAATTAATAAAACTTATTTTTTGTGTTGTGTACTCCTTTAATAATAAAATAATAAACACTTTATTTAAATTAAATTAATTAGTTTTTATTATAATTATTTTATTTTTATGTTGTAGTACTTATAATAAGAGATATGTATAATATTTATTAAGAATTTACTTAATGATTACAATAATTAATCATATGGTCCTAAAGTGCTTATCTTTTTGTTTCAAATCTATTCTAATATTTAGAAAATATTCTTTCAGTATTGTAGCATTATATCATTTGCATATTTAGTATTCCAGGGTACTAATTAGTCTAACATTTCTATTACTCTTATTAAATGTTTATATTTTCTAATTAATATTTAACAAACAAGCTAATCATAATTATTATTAAATTTAAATTAATTCTTTCTTTTTTTTTCAGGGCTATCTGCCATCATGAAAGAGATTGTGATTTAAATCAATTTAACAACTAGCTTATGACAGCACCTTTGGGGATAGCTGCATTGGTATTACAACCGGAATTTTAGATCATGCAAACCTGTTCATACATTTGGCAGCATAATCCAGTGTCCTGGTTACCATCAACCAAAAAAGAATGTGAAGAAATGTGTGGTAAGTTATTATGGGCCCAAATCCACAAAAAATTTACTTTTATTTTAAGCAAATACGTATTTCGGTAACAAAGTTGCCATCATCAGTGCAAAACACAGACTGATGGCAACTTTGTTACCGAAATACGTATTTGCTTAAAATAAAAGTAAATTTTTTGTGGATTTGGGTTTTTATTTATTTAAATATATTATCCCCAAGTCAATACTTACTATAAATGTTATTATGGGATTTCAGTATATCAATGATATATATGATATATATGTGTGATGAAATTTTGCGTTTTAATTATTTAATTTAATATTTTCATATTATACCTAGGAAATCTATACAATTCCTATAGGTAGGTATTCTATAGTCTATAGAATGCCAATGCTATATTAAGCAAAGTATATTTTTACATTTTTATGAATATAATTTTGAAACCAGATGTCTTGACGTAGTCTTGCGAAGCAAGGTATTAAGTCATGCAAAACCTTTGACTATCTGTCTCATTATCAGGTTTACACAAATAGGTATTAAATAGGTATTAGGTTGGTATTTTTTTTAGATCACTGGGACCATAGGCGCTGGGTTTTCCAATTTTCATATAATTGCAAAAAAAAAAAAAAAAATAAATAACAAAGTATCACTTATTAATGGGATTCGAAGCGTCGATTTTCTTTCTCTTTCTAACACACATAAAAAAAGACGTTTTCTACTTCCAACGTTACGATCGATCTAGTTATGCGATAAGGGATTTTAAAACAGATTTGAATTCGTTAGAAAGTCTACTAGATCGACTTTCCAACTTTTTTGAAATTTTCTACTCATTGTTGTTGAAACAAATTTTATTTAAAAAATTATAAATATTCAATTTTTGAAGAATTTAGGACAAAAAAATGAAAAAACTGGGAAAGTCGACTTTCTAACGAATTCAAATCCGTTTTCAGATTCCTCATCGCATAACTAGATCGATCGTAACGTTGGAAGTAGAAAACGTCTAAATCCCTATCTTTTAAGTGTGTTAGACAGAGAAAGAACATCGAGGCTACGAATCCCCTTCACTGGTTTATTGACTTTTTGTAAATTTTAACAAATAATAATTGTATACAAATAAGCAACTATATTATTTTTATAAATTAATAATGAATTAAAATTGGTAGTTAAAATAAAAGTTTTGAAATTTTGCGATTTTGAAATTGAGAATTATGAGGGTATAATCTCGAAAGAAAGGCCACCGTGCCGGTACAGACATTTTTATTTCCAATACCGTAAAGCTGCTTTCACACATAGCGGTTCGGTTTTCTCAGCGTGAATAAACACATTTAAATACGTGTGTTTAATTTGTAAATGGCGACCGCTGCGAATTTAAAACCGCGACCGCCAGCGGTCGAACCGCTATGTGTGAAAGCAGCTTAAGGCACAGTTATATTATAAATAACAAAAATTTAAATAGGTAATATTAACATATTAAATAATGAATATTTATATTTTATTTTATTTCATGGGATGCTCGAGCACCGCAGCACCCCAATACTCGGCGCCTATGACTGGGACGCAGCTCCATCCTCATGAAAAGTGACGCGAGTGGCCTTGAATAAGTAAGCGGAGCCGGGAGGCGAAGCGAGCTATCTTTTACCTACCTTTGTTACTAAGTTATTTTTATTGTACTTAGTGCCGGGCCACACGATGCGTTTTCGCAGCATGCGTCGCGATCCGGTGACACCGCATGCGGCAGAAATTATTTACAAATACGAAATACATTAAATTAAGTTCATAATTTTATTTTGGGCCACACGACGCGTTATCACCGGATCCGGTGAAAACCTGCCGCAACATGTTGCGGTGGTGTCGATACGTTGCCACCGCACGAATATGAATTTTACATTATTTTAATCTAGGTCGGCCACACGATCCGGTGGTGCCGCATGCGGTAAACATTTATTTATTTGTTTTACAATTTTAATTAAAATTTAAAAACGTTCGACTATGAGAAACTAATAATAGAAATCGAATCCTGACCATGCGTATGGAATATTAGTACATCTGATTATCGTAATAAAAATATGAAGTCATTGGCATGGAATTCTATTTGCGAAGCAGTGTGCAGTGATTGGGATAACGTTTAAAATGAAATTGTCACACATGATTACAATTTGTAAAATCGACTGTACTTGACGCAAGCGAAAATAACACTAACCTATAATTGGGGTGGCTAGTGGAAAATAAGAATATACCACATGAACTGTGATTCCAATATAAATAAATAATTGTTTAATTTTAATTATTTATTATTAATTTTATGATAAATTTAATCCACCGCATCCGGAGGTACCGCATAGTGTGGTCTGAAGTTTTCTGCCGCATGCGGTGTCACCGAATCACAACGCATGCGGCGAAAATGCATCGTGTGGCCCGGCACTTATAATTTTAAAATTTTTAATGGACAATAATAATTATTGTAATAATAATGCATCTTTAAATTTTTACTTTTTAATACATAAATTTAAATTTAATTTTTATTATAATACATTATTGATAATTTAATTCTTAACTTCTACCATTTATTAAATATTAATAATTTGTACGTTTATGCCAATACAGCCACACTAAAATTTCTTCAGTGTTATCAATCTAAGCAAAAATTTTACAATAATTAATATCACATGATCATCACATATTATTAGGTTTGTAGAATTTAATTTAATGTTTATTTAGGTTTAATTACCTAGTTTATTAAAATTGTCATTACAGAATTATAATCAAAATATTTATTTAAATAGATATAAAATTTATTTTTAGTTTTTTTGCGATTTTTTTATTATTTATGAAATAGAAAAATGTTATGGTATACTGATACAGTATATTTTTAATATATGTAAAACATAAATATAGCGCCATCTATGTTTTTGGCATTTTCACTTGTGAATTATCATTTGATAAATTGTTGGTTATCAAATGATAATGAGCACATTACTAACATTGTATACATATTAACATATATTATATTTTGTATTGTATTTGTATTGTAATGAACCTGTAATTTAATTATTATTTAAATATTAATAAAATCAGAAACTATTTTACAAATTAAATTACATACATACACAATATAATAGAGGAAAATGATGCCCATTACAAAAGAAAGAAAGTTGTTTGTACATATTGTCAAGAAAGGAGAAAAAAATTTTGAAGTAGCTGGTTTATCAGAAGATAAGATTTCATGGTTTATATTACCAAGTGAGTATCAAGATGTTAAGTATCACAAAGTATTATTGTTAAATTCTATAATTAAAAATTCGATTAATGCAATTAAACCAATTAATGGTTATCGCAGAGTGGGTATAAGTATAGATGATGATATTAGAAAAGAATATTTTGATGAAGAAGATAATTTGTGTTATAAAAGATTACCACTAGAAGAATCAAATTCGATGTTAGATATAACCACTCGATCAACAAGTATTGAAGAAGGACATTTTTTAATGGATAGGATAAAAGAATTAGAGACAAAACTTAGTTTAAATGAAGAAGTAGGATTACATTTAGTTGAAAAAAAATTTGTTTTAGAGAAATTTGAAAAAAAAATAAACGCATCAGAATGGATTGAACAATTTGAGGCTGAATGCAGTAGACATAGAATAATAAACGATACTAAAAAGATTGAGGCACTTCGTTTTTTTGTAGATGGGTCTTCTAAAGATTGGTATGAATCTAATATAAAGAAGATTGGTCTAGTAAATTGGAATGAATGGAAAAGGTCTTTTCTCATAGTATTTGTAGATAAAGGCTGGTTAAATGTAAGAAAAGCATACAATTACAAATATTTAGGTGGTTCCTTGATGGACTATGTTCTATCAAAGGAAAGATTATGTCTGGAATCTGAAAAAAATGGAACAGTTATATCGAGAATAAACATGATTGTAGTTGGGTTACCACTGGAGATTCAAGATAAATTGGATAGAGAAATAATAACAACAATGGAGAAATTATTCACTGAAATAGGAAAATTAGAAGAATCAGTTAAAATAAAAAAAAAAGAAGAGCCTATATCATATTCAAAAAAAAAATCAGAAAAGAGTAATGACAAATATAAAGAACAAAAAAAGGAAACTTATATTTTAAAGAAACCTTGTTTTATGTGTGAAGGTTTAGGATGGCGAAATCGTTACCATCCTATAGATGAATGCAGAAATAAAAATTTATATACCTCTAAGGGTAATGTTAACTTAAATGAATCAGTTAATGATACATATACAGATCAAATAGCGGATAGTATGACAATTAAAGTAGATAATAAATCTTTAAACTGAAATGCCCGGAAAAATTAAATTCATTGATTAAGATAAATGTACTAGTTGATAAGAAAATGAAAATTAAAGCAGTATATGACAGTGGTTCAAATGTCAGTTTAATAAACCAAAGAGTTATAAATATTTTAAAATCAAGTTTAGAAAAAAACAAATTTGCTTTTAGGACAATCAATGGGTTTAATTTTTGTACGACACGGGCAAATCTCATTTTAAAAATCGGAAAAATTACAAATAATTTAAATACTTATGTAATTAAGAATAATAAATTTTCTTATGACCTACTATTGGGTTTGGATGCTATAAAATCTTTCAAACTTATTCAAAATGATAATTTAAAAATATTACAAAGAGTTGATTTAAATAACATAATAGAATTAGAAGATATAGAAGAAACTAACTATGAAGAACAAAAAGAAGATAAATCAGAAGGAAAATTAGAAACAAATTTTAGTGAATATGCTGAAGTAAGAGAATTTGAAGTGAATTTAGATCACATAGAAGATGATATTAAAAAATTACAAATTACAGACTTAATAAAGGAATATTTATATATATTTGCTAAAAATAAATTTGATGTAGGTAGAGTACAATCAAAACAAGCAGAGATAAAACTGATGAGAGATGAATATGTGAACACTGGTGCCTATAAATGTTCTTTACCAGATGAACAAGAAATAAAAATACAAATTAAAAAGCTGCTAGAGGCAGATTTAATAGAAGAATCTGACTCACCTTTCTCGTCTCCAGTCACTCTGGCATACAAAAGAGAAGAAGGACGTCGATCAAGGTTATGTATTGATTTTAGAAAATTAAATAAACTAATAATACCAGAATGTTATCCATTTCCAACTATAAATGAAGTTATAGATAAAGTAGTAAATTGTAAATATTTCACTGTTTTGGATATAAATTCTGCTTTTTGGTGTATTCGCCTAAAACAAGAAGATAGAGAAAAGACTTCTTTTATTACAAAATTTGGAAAATTTATGTTTAAGGTGCTTCCGTTTGGTCTGAAGAATGCTCCAGCAATTTTTCAACGTATTCTTTCCAATATAATAAGAAGAAATAATTTGGATGAATATTGTATAAATTATATTGATGACATTTTAATTTTTTCACAGTCATGGAAGGATCACATCCAACACATTGTAAGATTCTTAGATACTATGAAAGAAGAAGGTTTTAAACTTAAACTAGCTAAATGTAAATTTGCAGCAAAATCTGTTAAATATCTAGGACATAATATACAAGAAAACCGTGTATCACCAGCACAGGAAAATTTGGTTGCAATCAAAAATTTGAAAAGACCCACTGATAAATCAGGTGTGAGAAGTATTTTAGGTTCAGTTAACTTTTATTTGAAATATATTGAAAACAGTGCGGAAAAATTTGAACCTCTACACAAACTTTTAAGGAAAAATGTAGATTTTCAATGGTCAGATGAATGTGAAGAAAGTTTCAAAATGATTAAAGATTATTTATGTTCAGCACCAATATTGGCAATTTTTGATGTAAATAAAGAAATATATATAGAAACAGATGCTAGTTACAAAGGAATGGGTGCAACACTGAAACAACCACAAGCTGATGGAAAATTACACCCAGTTGCCTATTTTTCAAGGAAATTATCAGGAAAAGAAAAGAAATTGGATATTATTCACTTAGAATGTAAAGCAATTAAAGATGCAATAAAATATTGGCAGTACTATCTAATAGGTCGTGAATTTAATGTTTGTAGTGATCACAAACCTTTAGAGAATTTGAAAACAAAATGTAGAACAGATGAAATACTAGGAGACTTAGTTAATTATTTGTCTCAATTTTATTTTAAAATAATATATAAAAAAGGAAAAGAAAATATTTTAGCAGATATTCTTTCAAGACAACCAGTTTTAGAATATTTTGAAAAACAAGATATAATCCAAGTAGTAAATTTAATTGAACTATCGGAAATACTAAAAGATCAAAAGAATAATATAAAAGAATTGGAGTCTGCCGAGAAAACTGAGAGATATGGAAACATTACATTTAAAAAGTTAAAAGATAAAACAAGAATATTCGTTTCAGTTGAATTAGGTAAGAAAATAATAAAACAAGTACATGATTATTATGGTCACATTGGTGTTTCTCAACTATGTAAAATGATAAGACCATACTATTATTTTAAAAACTTTGACATACTGGTGAGTAAATTTTGTAAAAGTTGTTCAGTGTGTATGGAAAATAAAGTTAGAAAAAGTAGGTTAATTGGTTTAATGTCAAAGCTGGGTCCTGCTCAGGAACCTTTTGAGATTATGTCCATTGATACAGTTGGTGGTTTTGGAAACAACATAGGAAAAAAAAATATATGCATATTCTAATTGATCATTTTAGTCGATATGCTTGGATTTCAACTACACGAGGACAATGTGCTCGAGACTTTATTAACCTAATTGACAGAGTTGCAAAGGATAATAAGATTAACATAATATTAGCAGATCAATATACTGGTTTAAATTCAAATGAATTAAAGAAATACCTTGATGGAATAAATACACAACTAATTTTTACAAGTGTAGACTGTCCACAGTCTAATGGATTGAATGAGCGACTAAATCAAACTCTTGTTAACCGAATTAGATGTAAGTTAAATGATGGCAGAAAGCAAACTTGGTCAACAATAGCTAAAGAATGTGTAGAAGAATACAATCAAACAATTCATACCTCTACTAAGTTTGAACCAGAATATTTGCTTTATGGAAAGAAGTCTGTAATCAGTCCAGTAAAAATATTTGATAATTGTAATATTACAGAGGATAGAAAAGAAGCACTAAAAAATTCCATGAAGAACTTTGAAATTAATAAAAAAAGATTTGACAAAAATAGAAAAGTTTATGAATTTAAAGTTGGAGATAAAGTTTATGTTGAAAATGGAAGTAAATTGAATAGAAATAAAATGGATAAAGTAAGAATTGGGCCATTTCCCATATTAAGGAAGATCTCATCTTCATTTTATGAAGTGGCTTGTGGAAAAAAAAAAAGAAAATATCAAATCACTTCCATACTTCAAAGTTGACACTTTACTCTGCTGTTCAAGGGTCCACAGAGGGGGAGGTGTAAAACATAAATATAGCGCCATCTATGTTTTTGGCATTTTCACTTGTGAATTATCATTTGATAAATTGTTGGTTATCAAATGATAATGAGCACATTACTAACATTGTATACATATTAACATATATTATATTTTGTATTGTATTTGTATTGTAATGAACCTGTAATTTAATTATTATTTAAATATTAATAAAATCAGAAACTATTTTACATATATATATATATATATTAGTATATTATATTTAATTAACTTTAATATTAAATTACCAGTTGAATATTAATATTTAATTGGAGTAAAAATATTATTAAAACTTTATAAACACTCAAATAATATTTGAATGTAAATATATTTTATTAGTTTAAAAATATAGGTAATATGCATTTAACACACATGAAAAATGTTTATTAAAAAATGCATTATATTATAATAGAGTATAGAGTAATAATTATACAGTTAATGTGAAAATTCAAAAGTAAAATGACTAATTATTGTAATTTGTAATATTTACAATAATAGTTAAGTAAGAAATTGAATTAATAAAATTTGTGCTTATTTTATATCATTTTTTTTTTTTTTTTTTTTTATATATATAAATCATTAAATATTAAGTTATACCCATGGGCGCCCGGATGGGGAGGTTTCGACTTTAAAATTTTGAATTTTATTATTGATTAATAATGATTATATTAATATTTCTACGGGCGCCAATGGTTATACCTAAGTTATAACTATTCTAGGCAATTATAAAATAGTTTGATTTTTTAAAAATATTTAATTTACCTATATAAAATTAAAATTAAAAAAGTTCCTACCATTAGAGAAATACATAATAATATATATTTAAATACAAAAGTAAAATAAATATTATATTATTTACAATAATAGATTATTTAGTAACTAAATAGTATTACAAAAATATGTTACTTTTTTACATTTTTTTTTTTTTTTTAATTTAAATATTGAATACAAATTTATAGCTATAGGTATTCTATGTAATTATTAAAATAAATTTTGATTTTTATAAACCACTTTTAATGAAGTTAAATTTAAAATAAAATAATACTTCCTATAGAATAATAATATGTAAATACAAAAGTAAAATAACTCAAATATTATAATCTTTACAATAATAGTAAATTTACCTAAGAAAATAATATTACAAAAATCTGTTACTTATTTATATTATTATATTTTAATTAAAATATTAAATAGGTACTATAATTTAGTACTATTCTATATTATTAAAATAAATTTTGATTTTTATAGCCTATTTTTAATGAAGTTTAATTAAAAATAAAAGGATACCTATAGTATTTTAATAATACATAGGTATAATATGTAAATACAAATGTAAAATAAGAAAATAATATTACAATTATCTGTGTTACTTATTTATATTATTATTATTTATTTTTTTAATAATTAAAATATTAAATGCCAAGTTATAACTATTCTAGGTACCTACTTATGTAATTATTAAAATAAAGATTGATATTTATAGTGATAATTTTTTTGATATTGTAATTTAAAATTACAAATTTAAACATTAAACTACAAATATTTTAATTTTAAAAAATGTAAAAGATACATTAGAAATAGATACTAAAAAAATTAAATACTAAAATATTACCTAATAATATGCATGCATGAATACAGTATGTGGACTTTTGAATAATTATTAAAACATAAATTTAATTAATTAAAAAAACGATTTTTTTATATTAGAAAACAGTAGAGGTTACTTTAAATTTGACTTGCAATGAACAAATACCTAACCTAACCAAAATGTATAAAATAAATTAATTTAATATATGCATTGGTATTAGTGTATTATAATATAATTATGTTGTACTGTTTAGGTTTTAATAGTTTTAGGTAATTAGTTCTTTGTCAACAAATGATAATTAAATATAATTTAGAAATGTACATAAAAAGCAAATATTTAGGTTTACCTAATTTATTAAATTGTTTTATTTTTAATTTTAAACTATAAGTTATATGGAAATTGTAAATCTGTATTTATTATAAAAATATATTTTAGAGAATATAAAATCGGATATGAATTTCCTAGTGGACCTGGATAAATTTGATAGAATTTCACAATTCATTTTACATAATCAAGTTCTAATATTTAGATATACCTACAGTAGTACTGTAATAATAAAAGTTAACTGAATTACAACATAATTTTAATTTTATTGTTTGTTCCATTTGAATATACGCCATTTGGAAAACCATTTAAAACATTAGGTTGGTTACAGTAGTCTAATATTTTTCTGAAATTAAAAAAAAATAATTTTAGATAATGTGTTTATATATCCAAGAAGTATGCAAGTTAAAAAAAAAATATACAAAGAATCCCTAATTAATATACATTTTTTTATAGAAACATACATATATAAATAATTTGTTGACATATTTATAATTATTATTATGTCGATTTATTATACCTAATTATAGTAAAATATTATTACTACTATAATACTATTTAAGTAAGATAATTAATAGTTTAAAATTATTGTTATTCTATTTCTATTAATATGTAACTATTTGTTATTATATAATGTTACTTATATATATATAATATAGTACCACATGTATCATTTGAAATAGATATTAAGAAACAAATAATATAGGTACCTATAAGCTATAGGTATATTTTATAAAATATACATACGACGTTAGGTGTCCAACCGTGTTTATATTTTATTAGAAAATATAGACTTTATAGGCATATACTTTTAGATTCTGAGCGAAGTGAAGAATGTATTGGTTTTACAATGATGTCTTTTTTTTTTTATGTATGAAAACACTTTTACGACCCGAAATAATGATTGATCCGATTATCCTGAATGGCATATGTTTCCAATAGGAAAGTGGATGTAGTTGGTACTCTACTTAGGTCATTTTTCGAATTTCTCAAAATTGACCTTAAGCGGTAGAAAAAACGACGAAAAAATGACAAAAAAACGGCATTTTACAAGAAAAATAAAATTTCGACGAATTCGATTTTAATATTTCACGATAACTCAGACAATTTTGAAGATAAAGACTTAAAATTTTTTTTTGGTGTTCACATAGCTATTATATATATGTGGTAAAATTTTAGATTCGTTACGTTAATTTTTCTGAAATATATCAGACTTTGAATACTTCGTAAAATTCTAGTTTTACCGTATATGTTTGATAAAATTGGCAATTTTTAGTAATTGGTATTAAGGTCTGAAAATTTTACTGATGTATACTTACATATTACTTAACAATATACTTAAATATTAGAAAAATCCCTAGTCTCAATTTTTTTTTATAGCTGTTTTAAATTGATATTTTTAGTCCAAACGAAAATTATAATCTGACTGACTGAACTTCGCTCAGAATCGTTTTTCGAATGCAATGGTTTATCATTGCATTCAAATTCTAATTAAAATTGTTAATTTTGGACATTTAGATCTGTATATTTTACTGAAGTAGGTATACCGACATACCGTATACTTACATATTACTTGACATGATATCAAAATATTAGAAATATCCCAGGGCTCAAATTTTTTTTATAATTGTTTAAAATTGAAATTTCAGTAAAATCAATATTTACAGTATTAATATGGATTTTTCTTATTTTTATGTATGAAGACATTTTTTCGACTAGACATAATGCTCCGATATTTATGAATAGTATAGGTTTTCAGTAGAAAATTGGATGTAGCAAATTGAATTTTTCAAAAGCCAACCCTAAGCGGTAGAAAAAACGACTAAAAAACGGCATTTTTCACGAAAATTGAAATTTCGACGAATTCAATTTCAATATATCACGATAACAAAAAAGAGCTGATACTCTTGCTGCATGGGATACAGGTGTGCAAACCATAGCGTTTAATATTAATTAGAATTTGAATGCAATGATAAACCAAAAAAAATTGAGAGTAGGGATTTTTCTAATATTTTAGTATGATGTTAAGTAATATGTAAGTATACTTTAGTAAAATTTTCAGACCTTAATACCAAAAATTGTCAATTTTATCAAACATATACGTAAAAAAGATGAGCTGATATTCCTGCCGCACTGGATAAAGGTGTGCGAATCATAGCGTTTAATTTTAATTAGAATTTGAATGCAATGATAAACCATTGCATTCGAAAAAACGATTCTGAGCGAAGTTCAGTCAATTATAATTTCCGTTTGAACTAAAAATATCAACTTAAAACAGCTATAAAAAAAATTGAGAATAGGGATTTTTCCAATATTTTAGTATGATGTTAAGTAATATGCAAGTATATTTCAGTAAAATTTTTAGACCCTAATACCAAAAATTGCCAATTTTATCAAACATTATACACGTAAAAACGAGAATTTTACGAAATATTCAATGTCCAATATTTTGTAGATAAATGAACGTAACGGTTCCAAAATTTTACCACATCTATATAATAGCTATGTGAACACCCAAAAAAATTTTCAAGTCTCTATCTTAAAAATTGCACGAGGTATCGAGAAATATAGAAATTGAATTCGTCAAAATTACATTTTTCGTGAAAAATGCCGGTTATTCGTCATTTTTTCGAAGTTTTTTCTACCGCTTATAGTCAATTTTGAGAAATTCGAAAAATGATCTAAATAAAGTACCATCTACATCCACTTTTACATATGAAACTCGCTATTCATGAAAATCTAAGCATTATTTCGGGTAGTAAAAGTGTTTTCAGAATATTTATTTATACGTATGGATTCTAAGATTTTCGTTTTACTAAAAATATCAACTTAAAACAGCTATAAAAAAAAATTGTGACTTGGGATTTTTATAATATTTTAGTATGATATTAAGTAATATGTAAGTATACTTCAGTAAAATTTTCAGACCTAAATACCCAAAATTGCCAATTTTTCAAACATTATATAGGTACGTAAAAATGAGAATTTTACGAAATACTTAAAGTCCAATATTTTGTAGAAAAATTAACATAACGGTTCCAAAATTATACCACATATATATAGTAGCTATGTGAACACCCAAAAAATTTTCAAGTCTCTAACTTAAAAATTTTCGGAGTTATCGTGAAATATTGAAATCGAATTCGTCGAAATTTCAGTTTTCGTGGAAAATGCCGTTTTTTCGTCATTTTTACGTCGTTTTTTCTACTGCTTAGGGTCAATTTTGAGAAATTCAAAAAATGACCTAAATAAAGTACCAACTAGATCTACTTTCCAACCGGAAACATATGCTATTCGTGAAAATCGGAGCATTATTTCGGGTAGTAAAAGTGTTTTCATACAAAAAAAAAACAAAAAAACAAAAAAAACAAAAAAAAAAAACACACACATCATTGTAATTTGTAAAACCAATACATTCTTCGCTTCACTCACAAAGTGTTTCTTTAGTAAAATTTTGATATTTACTACTTCCAGGTTGACGAATGTACCTATGTATTACTGTATTAGGCATTGTTACAAACCACCTCTGATTTTTTTTTTTTTTTAATAAAACTGATGACCTAAATTCGAAAACAAAATTTTTTTTTATTAACGATTGTAAAAATATTCTTTTAAACTATTGTCGATAACATAAAAAATATATAAACCATATATTTTGACGTTCCTCATAAAAATCTAGAGCACTTTTGAGTTTTGAAAACGCTATTCAAATGGCTAAAATTTTGATAATTATTATTTATTTTTTTTTGTTGTCTTGATAAGAATATTTGTTATCACAAATATGCAATGATTCGTATTATCTAAAAACGGTTCGCCTATCACAAAATGCAAGGAACTTATATTGGATTGAATAAAACAAAATCAAACTGTTACAACTTACAAGTCACCCAGATTGACGGTAACTTAATTAATTGAAAATGAAATGACACTAAACATAGCGCTTGTGAACAACATTTAATGGTACTTAGTTTAATTAGTAATATTAGTTTCTAGCCAAAAGTATTTGTATATTTTTTTTTCAATTTAATTTTTAATTTTTTTAGTTAAATCAAAACAAATAAAAATATTGACTTATAAGATAATTTATTAATATGAAGATAAGATGAATGTTTTTTTATTTTTATAAAAATTAAAAAATTAAATATAAAATTAATTTTATAATTAATAAAATTGAAAAAAATCAGATTTTAATCATAATATTATAATAGTACATACTAATTATACGTTGCAGTCGTGTCATGGTTTTTGAAATTGTAATTTTTCGTTCTTCTGTGTCCGGGTCATTACATACACGACATAACTTTTGTTGTTTATGTCGACCATCTCGTTTACTTTGCATTAAATTTATTAATACTTGCATTATCATAACCCTTGAAACAAATTTTAAATTGCCGTCTAATTTATTCATATACGGTACAAGCGACATACAAAACAAGTAATCTTCATCTGATACATTTTGGTCATTATTTTTTTGTTTAATATGTTCACATTTAACAACAGTAGTAGCAACAGCAAAGTGTTCATCTATATTCATTTATTTTTATTCATACACATGAAATCAAATATAAATTATATTAAATTAATGGTGAAAAATACGAAAATGTATTATTATTAGCAGGCACAGATCATTTTAATATTTATTAATAACCATCGTCCAATACATGAAAAACTACCTATACTAAAAAAAAAGAATGGGATAAAACCGTACACCGAAATAACGTAAATCGCTACTATTATAGCCATATTACCACACAATAATTGTCGAATGTCGATTTTATTATTAATGTGGTTACTGTTTATTATAGAGATACCTTTATACAACAATTATAATACGTAATATAATATTGCTAATTTATCTATAAATGTGTTGTGTAGAAATAATAATGAAATTGTCCATAACATTATACGTTATATAATTATTATTTATTTATTTATTATGTATAAAGTAATAAAGTAGATACTATAATTTGTCTTTTAAATTTTGTTTATTATTCAAGTGTAAAATACGAAAAATTTAAATGTTCAGATTATATAAGAATAACTCCAGGTTCAGTGATTCAATATTTATATTCATTTAAATTTTTATAATTAGGTACCTACTACCTATCGAAGTTATTTTAAAATTAATAAAAATTCAGGTGATATAATATCACTGATATTGTTTAGGGAAGTATTAAAAAAATTAAATTAAAGAATAATTGATTGTATTATTATTAAATTTTTATATATTTTATACATATCTATTCTCTTAGTTAAATTTGTAATTTTGACCAGAAATAATGCTCCGATATTTACGAATAGTATAGTTTTTCAAAATTGGATGTAGTTGGTACTTTATTTAGGTCATTTTTCGAATTTTTCAAAATTATCTTTAGGCGGTAGAAAAAATGACGAAAAAACGGCATTTTTCACGAAAACTGAAATTTTGACCAACTCTATTTCAATATTTGACGATAACTCGGGAAATTTTGAAGTTAGAGACTTGAAAATTTTATAGGGTGTTCATTTATGTACTATATGTGGTATACAATTTTGCGTTTTAAATGTTTCATAAAAAAAATGTCAAAATTTTAAACAATTCCTACATTATCTGACTGAACTTCTCTCAGAATCGTTTTTTAAATGCAATGGTTTATCATTGCATTCAAATTCTAATTAAAATAAAACACTATAATTTGCACATCTATATCCCATGCGGCAGGAGTATCTGCTCGTCTTTTTATGTTTAATTTTGTATGTGGTATTTGGCTATGTTTCTTTGCAATTTGTGTATTATTACGTAATGAGCTATGCATTTTATACAATAATGATAGGAAGCACTGATATTAATTTTTTTATATTTGTTGTTTACACTTGTTGTAAGGATCTTAATATCCTGGGTTTCATTTAATGGTCCACTACTGAGTTTAAACTTTCAAAGCTCTATACTAAACCCTTGCAGCTAGTGTCATGATTGAATGGATTCAAAAAAGATGCTTACGTTTTGTTTGGCACAAACTTAATATATCCTACCCACCCCATGATTACAAGCGGCTTAACCTTTTATCTTTGTCTGACCGTTGTCACATACTCAACTTATCTTTCCTATACAATTTTATTTCTTGGAACAGATTATCCTTTACTTATAACCCCTGTTAATTTAAAAGTATCAGCATGCCCCATACACCCGTAATTTAGTTCCTTTTTATATTCCACACTCTAATAGTCCCATTCTCAGTACCTTAACAACTACCATTTAATCCGTCTTATGCGTACAGCTACTGGCGATCCTTTCTTCTCTTTTTAATTACCCTAATTTTATATATATATCTCAGTCAGTGGCGTATTCAGGATTATTTTTTTTGGGGGGGGGGGGGGTTAAAAAATTTAACAAATTGAATAATTTTTAATTTTGTTGGTTTTTATTGTTATTATTAGATTATTATTTATTATGCTAATTATAGAAATAAAAAGGGAAGGGATACTCCTGCCGCAGGGATATAATTGTGAAAATCGTAGTGTTTAATTTTAATTAGAATTTGAATGCAATGATGAACCATTGCATTCGAAAAAACGATTCTGAGCGAAATTGAGTCAGATAATGTAGGTATTAATTAAGATATTGCGATTTTTCGTCGTTTTTTTGTCGTTTTTTTGTCGTTTTTTTGGCGTTTTTTCTAACGCATAGGGCAATTTTGAAAAATTCGAAAAACGACCTAAATAAAGTACCAAAAACATCCACTTTCCAACCGAAATCATTTGCTATTCGTAAAAATCGAAGCATTATTTCGGATAGTAAAAGTAATAGTGTCTTCAGATATAAAACTAAAAAAAAAAAAAATAACAAAAAATTTAATATATCAACTTTAAACAGCTATAAAAAAAATTGAGACTATTTTTCTAATATTTAAATATAATATTAAGTAATATGTAGACATACTTCAGTAAAATTTTCAGACCTTAATGCCCAAAATTGTCAATTTTATCAAACATTATATACATAAAAACGAGAATTTTACAAAATATTCAAGGTCCTATATTTTGTAGAAAAATTAACGTACTGTTCCAAAATTTTACCACATATATATAGTACCAATATAAACACCCATTCAAATTTTCAAGTCTCTAACTTAAATAATGGCCGAGTTATCGTGAAATATTGAAATCGAATTCGTCAAAATCTCAGTTTTCTTAAAAAATGCAGTTTTTTCGTCGTTTTTTCAACCTCTTAGGTTCAATTATGAGAAATTCGAAAAATGACCTAAATATAGTAACATTTATTTTCACTTTCCAACTGGAAAAATATGCTATTTCGGATAGTAAAAGTGTCTTCATACTTAAAAACAAATAAAAAAAAAAAAGATGAGCTGATACTCCTGCCGCACAGGATACAGGTGTGCGAATCATAGCGTTTAATTTTACTTAGAATTTGAATGCAATGATAAACCATTGCATTCGAAAAAACGATTCTGAGCGAAGTTCAGTCCGATTATAATTTTCGTTTGAACTAAAAATATCAACTTAAATCAGCTATAAAAAAAAATTGAGATTAGGGATTTTTCTAATATTTTAGTATGATGTTATGTAATATGTAAGTATACTTCAGTAACATTTTCAGACCCTAATACCAAAAATTGCTAATTTTATCAAACATTATACACGTAAAAACGAGAATTTTACGAAATATTCAATGTCCAATATTTTGTAGATAAATGAACGTAACGGTTCCAAAATTTTACCACATATATATAATATCTTTGTGAACACCCAAAAAAATTTTCAAGTCTCTAACTTAAAAATTGCCCGAGTTATCGTGAATTATAGAAATTGAATTCGTCAAAATTTCATTTATCGTAAAAAATGCCGTTTTTTTCGTCATTTTTTCGAAGTTTTTTCTACCGCATAGCGTAAATTTTGAGAAATTCAAAAAATTACCTAAGTAAAGTACCAAGTACGTCCACTTTGCTACCGGAAACATACCCTATTCGTGAAAATCGGAGCATTATTTCGGGTAGTATTTTTGTACACAGACATAAAAAAAAAAAAAACAAAAAAAAAAATCACACATCATTGTAAAGCCAATACATTCTTCGCTTCGCTCAGAATCTAAAATTAGGTATATTTTATTATCTACGAGATATTAATATTATTTAAATATTTAACAATTTTCGTGGGGGGGGGGGTAACAACCCCCAAACACCACCCATGGATACGCCACTGACTGTAGTATATTTATGTTTAGTCACAATCACTTCTACCCATTATTCGTTTAATGTCTCTGCTCATTTGACTTGTTTCACAGTTCTTTTAATATATCATACATTCTCCTACAAACTACCGGTGAATTATTTACCAATTTTCGTCTCAATGCGTGACACTAACAATGATCCTACTTTTTTGCAGTTGTTAATCCATGATTTCATACTTTCATCTAGTTACTAGTACATTTAATTTTGTTTTGTTTTTATTTTTAATGTGTTTCGTTTGATTTTAATTCTATTATGTACCTATTCTTGTACATATACGATATACCTACCTAAACCTAACTTATAGGTATATTTTAACTTTGAGCTTGTCCCGTATTACAAAAAAATAATTGTTCGTATGTAATTATATAATTTCATACCTATAATGGATATAACTTTAATATAGTACCTACATGAATACGTAAGCAATTATAAAATATTATATTAT
>JAIUCT010000029.1:47363-57621 GCA_021307375.1 Tetraneura akinire
ATTAACAAATTTAGCTAGAGTCAAAACGAGGAAAAAATTACGAAAAAACGGCATTTTTCACGAAATTTAAAATTTCGACAAATTCGGTTTCAATATTTCACGATAACTCTTGCAATTTTGAAGTTAGAGACTTGAAAATTTTATTGGGTATTTACATAGGTTATATCTTATTAATATATATGTATATATATATGATAACAACAAACTTACATTCCATGTGCTTAATTTCTGATTGTTTCTTAACCGTGGCTCTTGCCTGTGGCCGTGGCCTATTCTTTGTAGTTTCAACATTCTCGGGTACAGTTCTACTACAAGTCGGTTTATCAAATGCTGGTTTCCTAGACCTATCATCAGGCCTGATAGCTGATGGTTTATCAGATATAGGTCTGGACTTACGGTTTTTAGTAACAACCGGCTCGATTTTAGTTTTGTCGTTTAATGGTTTTTTATTTCTGACAGGCGGTTGCTTGTTCTGATTCTGTATCATAATAACAGAACTATCACTTTTGCCGGATTCATATAAGTGCGCGGGTGAAGAAGAACCATCATTTTCATTAGACGATTCTTCCGAAGATGAGGATGTGGCCGAAGATAACTTTTCGTTAAAGAACATTCTTTTTTCGATTTTTAATACCGCTAAAAATAATAAATATAAGTATAGAAACGCGTAATACCAACACAAACAATTTCATACCTATAATAGATATGACTTTATTATAGTACCTACATGAATACGTAAGCAATTATAAAATATTATATTATAAATAATAAATAAAAATATACCTGAAGAATCAATATTTTTGTATACTTCCTCATAACTCCGTTTAGAACGATTGTCTTTCTTTTTCATTACGTTCATGTTCTTACTTAATGAATACTCATTTCTTTGAGGTGGTATTTCTTCAGCAGCTGTTAAGGTAAGACAAATGTTAATAAGTTTTAATGTACCTATCCAAGTACTTAATATAATATAACAGTTTTTTATCCAAAAAATTTATTTATTTAAGTAGGTATTTAAATTAATATTAAACTTATACCTAATAACTAATAAGTAAAAACATAATTGTATAAAAATAAATGATATTATTATCAGACTTTAGTCAAGAATAAGAACACCTCATTCTGGATATAACATTGCTCATGGTTTTTTTAATATTATGCCTTTAGAAAAAAGATATAAATTGCTAACGTTGAAATTTTTACATAAATTATTAGATAATGTGGTGGATTGTGCTGAAATAATTGAGCGTCTTAATTTTAGAATCAGTTTGCCAAATTCCAGAAATAAATCTTTATTTTATTTGCCTAATATTTCAAAAAACTATTTGTCTTTATCCCCATCTCATACAGTCATACTTTAATATCCACAGCAAATTCTATCTATAATTTAAATTTTTTTTTATTTATCACTTTCTGAGCTAACTAGGCTTTTATGAAAATATTATTATTATTTTTTTTTTTTTTTGTGAAATTATTATTATATTATATTGCTTTGTATATTTTAGATTCTGAGCATAGCAAAATATGTATTGGTTTTACAATTATGTGTGTCTTTTTTTTTTTATTGTTTTTTTAAGTATGAAGACACTTTTACTACCCAAAATAATGCTCCAATTATAACTAATAGCATATGTTTCCGGTAGCAAAGTGGATGTTGTTGTAGTTGGTACTTCATTTAGGTCATTTTTCGATTTTCTCAAAATTGGCCATATGTGATAGAAAAAACGACAAAAGATTACGAAAAAACGACATTTTTCAAATTTCGACGAATTCGATTTCAATATTTCACGATAACTCGGGCAATTTTGAAGTTAGAGACTTGAAAATTTTTTTAAGAGTTCATATAGGTACTATGTATATGTGATAAAATTTTGGAACCGTTACGTTCATTTTTCTACAAAATATAGGACTTTGAATATTTCGTAAAATTCTCGTTTTTTGTATATGTCGCATCCACTTGGTGAAATCGTGAATTCCATGAAATGGATATCCGTTTCATGAAATTCGATCAAATCGTGTAAGTTATTTTTAAGTTCATGAAATGAACACAAATTTTATCCATTTCATGAAATGGAAACCTTCATTTTACACCTTGTGTAATTTTTTATAAAATTACACTTTAAAATTATTTTTTGCAGGAATTGAATTATTTATATAAATGATTAAAATTAAATGCAAATATGTGATAAAGTAAATTATTATATTTTTTATATTTACATAAATGAATAATGCCAGTATATCATTGTGTACAGTGTACACTATAATAATACGATAATAGTAATTAGTAATAGCGGATCATGTTGTTGATTTCGGTATGTGAATTTGGAAAAATAACAAAAATACATCTACAACTAATTGTACCTGTAAAGGTCAGTGCACAAGTAAACGTTGCACTTGTTTTAATAAATTAGTTAAATGCAATAGTCGTTGTCATAAATCCTTAAATTGTAATAATAATTAATAATTAAATATACAAAATATAATAATTTACTTTATATACGCCGACTTTGAGGCGATATTACTATGGGATAACGTTCCGTTTTACTACAAGCTTCGAACTTTAACATAGTACCCTCTTCCGGCATTACTGGTAGAATTGGTTTATGTGTGCCACAAATTAATTTATGTTGTTCAAGCGCTGGTTTACCACTTAATTTTTTTTTTTTCTGTTCGTCAAAGCTCGTGAAACATCGTTTACAGAAATACATTTTATGCTCATACAAAGTTTTTTGTGAACATATAAGACGTGAAAAATTAGAGATGTAGGTGTAATGCGTATTTTTATCATCTGTTATTAATAATAAATCAAAATGATCGGGTTTATCACTATCGGTGACTTTTAGCGGAAACACTCTGTACGTTAGATATTTTCGTGGTGGTCGGAATTCTTTTTTTAATCCATAGATATTTATCGAAACGTTAATATTATTTTTTTCGAAAATTTTTTTTCGGACCATTATTTTAAAATTATTGAAGTTAGAGAAAAAGTATTTAAAATAAATTATATCTATGTTGGAAAAAATAACATATTATATATATATATATATTTTTTTTTTTGAGAGTGCGGCACTTTTTTGAGTGCCTACGGCGCAATTTGACTAAATACGGCCCTGCTATTATATACTTAATCGTAAGGGTAACAATGTGGGATACTATTTTATGTGTTTGTACAACGAACTAAATATTTCAGCTGCTATATCTACGTAAACCACTAAGCCATTAATTCCGTATAATGTGCATTAATATCTAATACCATTTTTATCGAGAATAATATATTTTTCACGGTATTGTGTGTGTAGCCTACTACATAATATATCGATAAATGGACAATGGAAAAAAGCAATACAAAGTAGTTCCCTCCGACCCGGACCATCACGACCACACTATCACGACCCGGACCCTCACAACCCGGTCCTTAACCAGGCAACCATATTTATATACATATTATGAAAAAAAAATAGACTACAAGATATGTTCCATTATTTAAGAATGACGGCGAGTAATAAAAAAACATGTTACAGCCAGCTATTGTACCTAATATCCGTCCAAAACGAGTAGGTAACAAAAAGGTACACGACGTAAAACTCACAATCGCTGAGGGTTTCATCGCATCCGAAAGTACGTTTTAAAACAGCATGTCGGTATATTGTTATGTTATGTTACACAAATTATGATATTTGAACACGCTTTGAAAACGGATCGCATTATATTTCCACAAAGTAATATATATATATATATTTTTTTTTAATAAAGATGGCTTACGATTAATCACATCATGTGAATAATGTTATATTCCTATAATATAAAAAAGTGTATAATGCGATTGATCACACAAATTATGGATGACATCCATAATCCATTCACATGCAATATGAGGGATGTTCTTCCATAACTCCATGTAAATTCTTTCCTATACTTAGGAAAATAAATATATAGGTACTTGACGTACCAATGTTTATATATTATATATACTATATAGGTTAAATATAGTAGATATATCAACGTTGATATAATAAAATATAATATAAAATAATAATCACAAAATAACAATAATAACGATAATAATATAATTACTTAACTAATGAATTAGTATTGTGTAATAATGTGAAATTCAGGGTGTAAAATATTAACTCATCGAAAATTAACGATACTGTAATAAATAAAATCAGTACCTACGAGTTCAGCCTCCATTGTTATTTACCCCGCGTTTATGTATAACGTAATGAATTATCAAATATACCTACAGAGTGTCTCTGAAATGATTTTATTTCAGAAATACCCTGTACATAATAAAAATACAGGTGCACATAAAATAATGTAAGTTATAAGCATATTTTTTTTTAATATGTTATTACTTAAAATGAAATTAATATCGCTCGATTTAAACGAAACTAGTTACTTACTCGTATATCGTATAATAATAATAAAAATAATAATAATAATAATAATAAAAATAATAATAATAATAAAAATAATAATAATAATAATAATAATAATAATAATAATTACCAGATAATGTAGTCTAGATAATGAGTTGTAACAGAAAACTGGGCTGACGCTACAGGTGCTGCAAGTGTTAGTGAGGACGGGCTAAACGGTCTGGAGTCGATTCAGTATTTATGTAATAACGTTTGAATCAAGACAGTGGGGCATGAGCCATGGCCAAGGCCAACGTTCGTGTATAATATTTTACGATCACATTTTCGGTGTTACCAACTGTATTACTACTGTGCCGAATAATAACGTGCAGTAAGAGGAGTTTACACAAAATATTATATAGCAATTTATATACCTACATAAAGAGACTGGCTCACTGCTGGCTATGAGTTCGCCTATAAACCTTCGACATCGGCGTGCCATTGACGCGGAGCTACAAGTGGGATAACATTTATGGGGGTAGAAGTAGCAGACTGTTGGAATGTCATCTACGATCAACACGTTCTCTCAAAATTTTTCGGTTAGGCTGTCATATATATGTATATTAGGTAATCTCACAATATAGAGAAGATAAGGTCACGCCGCTTTTGTACTTTCGTTGCTATGGTAATGACGAGAAAAATTACGACAAATTGATAGAACAGAAGTTCTCACCAGAGTACGCCACCAAAAACTGATTTTAAATTTTAATACATGTTCAACTGACAACTTTTCAATGAAAACTTACAAGATATACATTTAATTTTTATTTAAACTTATTAAATTTTGTACAAATTTGAATAATATTCATATCAGTGGCGTATCCAGGGGGCTGAGGGGGTTAAAGCCCTCCACAAAAGTTTAGGAAAAATTGTAGGTATTAAATTATTAATGGAAAATGTTCGAAAAATGACGACAAATCGGCATTTTTCACGAAAAGTGAAATTTCGTCGAATTCGATTTCAATATTTCATGATAACTCGAGCAATTTTGAAGTTAAAAACTTGAAAATTTTATTGGGTGTTCACACAAGTACTATATATATGCGGTAAAATTTTGGAACCGTTACAGTAATTTTTCTAAAAAATACAGAGCATTGAATATTTTGTAAAATTCTCGTTTATGTGTATATAATGTTTGATAAAATTGGCAATTTTGGGCATTTAGGTCTGAAAATTATACTGAAGTATACTTACATATTACAACATTATACCAAAATATTAGAAATATCCCTAATTTCAATTTTTTTTTATAATTGTTTAAAATTGATATTTTTAGTGTAAAATATGAAAAAAATTAAAAACTCATTATCTGACTTATAAACGAAAAAACGGCATTTTTCATGAAAACTGAAATTTCGACAGATACATTTCAATATTTCACTATAACTCGGGTAATCTTGAAGTTTGAGACTTTAATATTTTATTGGGTGTTCACATAGATACTGTATATATGTGATGAAATTTTGGAATCGTTACGTTAATTTTTCTACAAGATAAAGGACTTTGAATATTTCGTAAAATTCTCGTTTTTATGTATATAATGTTTGATAAAATTGGCAATTTTTGGCATAAGGTCAGAAAATTTTACTGATGTATACTTTACTAATTTACTATTTATTTTTTAATATTATTCATTTATTGAAAACTTATAGTAATCTATTATTAGTATAAATAAATAATTAAATTGAATTCATGAACTATTATTCTTATAGTGGTACTACAATTATATTGCCTTTAACTTTAATAATAAATTAATTATATATTGGCAGCACTTGTTCCTATTATTCTTAAAAATACAATAACGTTCACATACCCATATACATGTCATTGTTGAATTAGTAAAACTATAATATTTCATATAAATACCTATTAAAAGCATCAAAAGTTGAAGACAAATTAGCATAGTCAGTGGCGTATTTTGAACAAAGTTCTGGGGGGTGATCTAAAATTTTTCCCCAATATAATTAATATATTATAAATTTACTAAATAATAATAACAAAATTAATATAAATATAATATAAAAAAGACGAGCTGATACTACTGCCACAGGGATATATGTGTGCAAATCATAATGTTTAATTTTAATTAAAATTTGAAAACAATGATAAACCATTGCATTCAAAAAAACGATTCTGAGCGAAGTTCAGTCAAATAATCTAGGTATTGATTAATATATTGCTGTTTTTTCATCGTTTTTTCTAAAACATAAGGTCAAATTTGAGAAATTCGAAAAATGACTTAAATAAAGTACCAAAAAGATCCACTTTCCAATCGAATGCATATGCTATTTGTAAAAATCGGAGCATTATTTTGGGTAGTAAAAGTGTCTTCAGACATAAAAACAAAAAAATTTTAAATATCAAATTTAAACAGCTATAAAAAAATTGAGACTAGAAATTTTTCTAATATTTTGATATGATATTAAGTAATATGTAAATATACTTCAGTAAAGTTTTCAGACCTAATACCTAAATGCTACTAAAAATTGCCATGTTATCCAAACATTATATACAAAAAAAAACGAGAATTTTACGAAATATTCAAAGTCCTATATTTTGTATAAAAATTAACGTAATGATTCCAAAATTTTACCACATATATATAATACTCTTAGATTATACTTATAAGAATATTCAATAAAATTTTCAAGTTACTAACTTCAAAACTGACCGAGTTATCGTCAATATATGGGATTCGTCGAAATTTTAGTTTCGTCGTTTTTTTTACTGCATAGGGTCAATTTTGAGAAATTTGAAAAACGACCTAAATAAAGTACCAACTACATCCACTTTCCAACTGGAAACATGCTATTTGCGACCCTGCATGCAAAGATTATATACTTCGAGCCTGGATCCATTGCAATTTGTGAATGAAAGAAAAGGACATAAATAATATGAACGCGTTAAAATCCCAAAGCCCAGACCCGCTTAATAATAAGAATAATAATGTATCCATCATTATACGACTATATAATGTTATAACATAATAATATAGTTAAGAATTTGTTTCGTTCGGCACGTCAACTACCAAACTAATAACACAATAAAAATATGATATACAGGACAGCCTACCTGTAAACCACATTCCTCGAAGGTAGACGAATAAACGGACAAGCTCACCACCGGGGGAAAGATCGACCCCGGTGTCTCGGATGATCAGGCCAAAGGCACCGAAAAGAGATAGACGACGTGAGGCTGGGGTCGTTGGTGGCGGCCGAGCCACAAATAAAACATGATGAATACAAATGAGAAGAACAACGGTTATGGCACCAGGATGTCGGAAACCCAGGCGTCGGCAGTAGTGAGGGGACCCGGGGTAAAATCCAAGTACAACGTAGCGGGCTATATATAAAAATTTAGACGGTATGTTTCCGGTGCACGAAGAGAGGGGGGGGAAATATATTTTTCTTCGGTTCAGATAAGACAGAAGAGAAAACATTCGAAGAGCTAAGGAAAACATCAAAGAAGATCAAGAAAAGGATGTCACCTGGATCAGGTGGATCACATATGTAATCTTAAAAGAATGGGTGAGACAGAAACTCAATATATCTCTAAGAACATATAACAAATGTATAGACCAAGGTGTTTTCCCGGAACTGTGGAAAAAGCTAAGCTAATCCTTATTAGGAAAGAGGGTAAGCCGTTAGAGGATCCTTCGTCGTATAGACCGATATGCTTGCAGGACACAGCGGGAAAGTTATTAGAGAAGATAATTGACAATAGGCTAAGAATGGTTCTGGATTCTAATGGTGGCCTAGCACCACAACAGTTAGGGTTCAGGAAGGGCAGGGATAGATACAGTTAATAGGGTAATGTAGATGGTAAACACTGCAATGGGGAAAAAAGTAGTTGGTATGGTAACGTTGGACATTAAAAATTGGAGTAAAATACTGGAGACAGTGTCGGAATAGGAAAAAATACCAAATCATATGGTCTAGATACTGGATAGCTAATTTGGGAAGCGGAAAATAGTGTACGAATTCGAAGGGGTAGAAAAAGAAAAAGAAGTGATGAGCGGTGTTCCTCAAGAATCCATAATCGGACCAACTATGTGGAATGTATTTTACGATAGACTAATGCGCATAGTACTGCCGAGAAACGATAAAATAATTGCCTTTGCGGATGATGTATCAGTTGTATGTCATGGATCAGAGACCCACGTGGTTCAGGATATTCAGGAGAAGGTAATTGGGAAAATCAATATGTGGTTTAAAGATAACGGCTTGGTATTGGCTACGCAGAAGACGGAAGCAATGGTAATAACAGGAAAGAGAATTAAAAACTCTATGAAAATTAAGATAGAAGACGCGGAAATAGAGTGCAATAGGTACTTGAAATACCTAGGAGTTGTCGTGGAAAGCAAGATGAAATTTGTTAAGCACGCAGAATCATTAACGGCAACTGCGAACAAAGCAGTGCGACAATTTATTGTCGATACTGATGCCGAACTCGGGGCATCGAAACGTCTTTTACGGAAGATTCTACGGTAGTGTAATCCATACTACTGTGTGAATCATAGATTTGGGCCAACAAGATTTCTACCGTTGGTGATAAGAAACTTGACCAGAGCCAAACAGCGATGGCAATAATAATTATTTCGGAGAACATGACCGTTTCAGCGGAAGCTGCTCTGGTTATCGCGGGGCTTCCGGCTATAGAATTAGCTGCGATGGAGAGGAAATATGTTTTTGATAGAAGAAAATACGGGGACAAAGATCACGCCAAAAAGGAGGCAAAGACAAAGATAAAACTTGGAGAGAATGGCAGAATAGATAGGAGCAGTAAAAATCGGAGCATGAAAGAGAAGACTCATACCAAAGATCGCGAAGTGGTTAAATAGAAAGCACGGCAAACCAATTATCACGTAACTCAGGTGCTTACGGGACACGGGTGCTTCCCTCAATATTTGCACAGATTCGGGGAGTTGGAAACAGCAAATTGCTGGTACAGTGGTGCAAGTGACGTTAATGCTAAACATACACTCGTCATCTGTGACGCCTGAGAAAATAGAAGAAGGGAGATGAGGACAGTAATTGGAAATTATGTATCGCCTAAGAACATGGTCCAAAGGATGATAGAGAGCAGGAAATGCTGGGAGGCCGGTTTAAATTTCATAACGACTATGATGAAGGCGAAAGAAGATGAAAAAAGGAGCAGACAGAGGCAACCAGTCAACCAGCTACCTGGTTAGTTAAGATTTGTAGAATGTAGGCCGAAGGTCAATCTAAGTGGGATAATAATCGCTATTTTTGTATTTAAATTTTTTAAATGATGTGAGATTTATTTTTCAAACAAACGAGGGGAACTTGGGGAGTGAAAGGAGCGTTCGCGTTCGGTAGTTTTCACCCCCTTGTTCTCGATATTATATGTAAAAAAAAAAATTTTAGTTTACCAAACATAATAGTTTCTGATAATTGACTTTAGTTTAGAGCCAGTGAATTTGTAGATTTTTGTAATATTAATGGTATTAAGTTTTATACATCTCCTCCATTTCATCCAGCTACAATTGGGCAGTTGAATATGCAGTGAAATCTATAAAGACTGGAGTACAAAATGCTTTAAATGATATTAAAAATATATAGGTATCTTTAAATATACCGTTACTTATAAATATATCGTAATACACCTCATTGAGTAACCAATAAAAGACCTTCAGAAAATGTTTGGGAGAAAACTCAAAACCAGATTAGATTTTATTAAGTAATCTAAGGAAGAAGAAAAAAATATTATAAGAATCTAAGTTTAAAATAGCGCGAGTTAACGTGAAATATTTTTTATTTAACATATTTTATTAATCAGGTAAATTTTAATAATAAATAATACCATTATTGCTTTTAGAA
>JAIUCT010000029.1:97621-108949 GCA_021307375.1 Tetraneura akinire
TAGATATCAAACGTATTGTACAATAGTGTTTTGCCTTAAACGTTGTCGAATTTTCAATTTTAATTTGTTTCCATTGAACCTAACCATAAATTCTATAGTAATGGATGATTTTGATGAACAATTATTAAAATGTAATATTGATTTATCATATAAAAATGATAATTCACCAATTACAGAAATGGCTAATTTAGATGAACAATTATTAAATTATGGTATTAATTTATCATATGAATATAATTCACCAATTACAGAAATGGATGATTTCGATGAACAATATAATTTATGATATTAGTTTATTATATGAATATGATAATTGACAAAATATAATAATGCTGATTTGGAAATATGTGGCATATAACTTTGTCAGCTAAGTTAACGCACGTAGATATCAAACTTGTTGTACAATAGTGTTTTGCCTTAAACGTTGTCGATATTTCAATTTTAATTTGTTTCCATTGAACCTAACGATAAATTCTATAGTAATGGATGATTTTGATCAACAATTATTATAATATAATATTGATTTTTCATAAGAATATGATAATTCACCAATTACAGAAATGTCTAATTTAGATGAACAATTATTAAATTATGGTATGAATTTATCATATGAAAATGATAATTGACAAAACATAATAATGCTGATTTGGAAATTTTAGGAAGATAACTTTGTATGCTAAGTTCACGCTCGTAGATATCAAACGTGTTGTACAATAGTGTTTTGCATTAAATGTTGTGGAACTTTCAATTTTAATTTGTTTCCATTGTACCTAACGATAAATGCTATAGTAATGGATGATTTTGATCAACAATTATTAAAATATAATATTGATTTATCATATGAAAATGATAATTGACAAAATAATTCTGCTTTGGATGATCATTTATTAGAAGGAAGTATTGATTTATCGGCTGAAAATAATTCATAAATAAACCATGAAAATAGCATTTCATCAGATTTTATTGAAAATATTAAATGTACTATTGGAGTCTTTCAGGTAGTTCATCCTGATTGGAAGTATTTAGAGCTGATATGTTTTTTTTGGAAGAAGAATTAAAATTTCTAATCGATCAAAAAATTCCATACACACCATTTCTTTCATCAGTAATTTATGATATGCCTAAACAAAAACACTCATTTTATAAGTAAATATTTTTGATTTTCATCATTATCTTAATAATTTTTTTCAAACATTGTTATTTATTATGATTTTTAAATTTATATAACAATCAACAAAATATGTTAATTTTATTATAAATACAATATAATTCAAATTTGAAATAGGTACCTTCATTTCATTTCAATTCATACTCATAAGTATTACTATAACCATCTATAATATTATATATTTTAAAATAAGTATCTAATTAAAAATTAAACAATGAATCTGGAATATTTTATTTTATTACTTTGATAATTATACCATTTTCATTCAATTATCTTAATATTAAAAAGAACAGAAGCTTAATTTTATAATATTAAACACTATTAACGATTGAATAGTTTTATTAGAGTATAAAATATCACCATACATAAATAGTTAAAAATCTTTTTTGCCAAGTGATTTTATAAATTTCCTTACCAAAATAATATCTTGGCCAATTTAAATAATCATACTTTTTATTTTTTAAAAAATGGAAAATTGCCTAAAATGGCTGGATTTTTATTTTTTTTTTTTTTTTATATAAGAAAAAATTGAATTACAATGTAATTGTAAAATTTTACTATAAAATATTAAATTTGTCTACAAAATTTTATAATCAATTAATTTTAAATGATTATTTTATTTTTTGAAAAATAAATAATATAATTTAATTAGTTTTAATAGATTTGTTCATTGTTTACTTCTGAAATAATATTCGTGTTTTATGTTTTTACATTGATAACAATTTGTTTCTGTTCTCCTTATTCCTTAGATCTCAATATAATAATGTTTAGTCCCCAGTAGATAACTAAACTAAACTAATATAGTATAAATTATAAAATTTTACCTACTCAAAAAGAAAACCTCTCATAGTACTTATATTATTATTGCCTATAGGTATTAAATTTATAATTTATTATTCCCATGTAAATGTTCAATGAACTTTATAATTATTAATGGTTATTAGTGTAATCATAGAAACATATCTATATAATTAATACAATATGTAATAAATATATATTAAAAATTACCATATTTTATAATTTAACTTACATATAAATGTTACTTATTGGCTTACTCAAGTTTAGACATGACATTTAATATAATGGAATATTGTAATAATACAATATTACAATTTTAAAACGGGGAAGATTTTAGCACCGCCTAAAAAAAGCAAATAAACGACAAGCATCTGAACTCTAAAGACTAAAAAATCTATTTATCGCTAAATCTCTCATTCCCGGTGGTAAACAGTTTAGTATAACAAAGAAATTGTTTAAATATTAAAAAATATAGCTATTGCATGACAAATAAAAAAATATAGGACATTAAAATATTTTAAACTACATGAAATAATGTATACTTAATTTTTGACAACAAATAACAATAAAACGTTAAATACGTATGTATAAACTATCGGTTGACAGTTACGAAATATGAACTACAGTAATTACTACCTAATTAATTAATATAATAAAATACTAATGTATTTTGTATTAATCATTTAAGTCCATTATAAATATAGTGTAAAATTATATAAAAATTAAGCCAAAAAGCTCTTTTTTTTTTTCTTTTTTTTTACAAAATCACCACTGCTGGCTCGCAAGTTTTATAAGTATCTATATAATTATAATAGTATATTGATATTATACGCATTTTAGATTTTAAAGTTTAAACATCCATATGGAGTAGAACTTCAGCTCCAACCAGCCATTTGTATTCTGTTACTGTTATTACTATCATTACTAGAGCAGAGGACTTGTAGCATTTGCATATTTGTTTTGCATAATCACAAAAATAAATTAAGAAACGTCATGCTGAAACATTTTGAAATATTATTTTGCATATAAATCCATATTTCTAATTTTTTTGGTTTAGGACATATTTTTCAATTTTCTACTTTTAGATGCATATTTTAAATAATTTTTCGTTTCCTCATTATTTTTCTATCAACTTAACTAAATTTTATTTAATATATTAAAATAAATAGACAATAGAAAAAGTTTTTAGTACGAAAATTTAAAAAATTATCTTATTATTCAATGCAATTTTCAAGGTAAAAATGTATATTAATCTTAATGGAGCAAAATAACCCCAAATGGATGGTACATGAATATTTTTAAAAAAAAAATGTCTTCTTTATTATTTAAGTGAATATACCTATTGTATGTAAATTTTAAATACAATTTACAAATGCAATAAGTATTGAATTATTTTTATTTATACGTTATCAGATACCTTTTAAAATTCTAATATATTTTAGTTTAAATTTGTTAAGATTAATATACATTTTTACCTTGAAAATTGCATTGAATAAGATAATTATTTAAATTTTTATACTAAAATTTGTTTCTATTGTCTATTCATTTTAATATATTAAATTAAATAATAAAGTTGTAAAAAATGTTCATCCTTTGATGCTGTTGCTAATTTTATATCATCATTAGTCCAACTGTCATCTCAACTCCATGGTTATAAATGGATGCACTTAAAGTGCATTCAAAATGGTTTAGTTGTTACGCAAGAAACGGTTTGTCATTTATTAACCGATTTAGATCCTGAAGGTGTTGCTATTTGAAAAGAAACAGACTGAGAAAACGACAATATAATAATAAAGGCACTAATTACTTATGGCATACTGATTGTTACAACAAATTAAAACCATATGGGATTCCTATTAATGGATGTATTAATGGATTTTCTTGTCACATTATGCGGCTTAAGGCAGCACCAACTTGTAATGACCCAAAAGTTATAAGTGGATTTTTTTTAAATACTGTCAGCACATTTAAACGTTGTCCTCTTACATTGAGATCTGATACTGGAACTGAAAATCGTCACATTGAACAAATACAGAAATTTTTTCATAGAAATTATTATCCTTCTAATAATCGATCGTTTTTGTACGGAACTAGCCCAGCTAACCAAAGAATTGAAGCTTGGTGGGGTATCCTTCGAAAACACTTCAGTCAGTTTTGGATGAATTTATTTAAGTCATCAAAAGATGACGGATACTTCAATGGCTCATTTATTGATAAAAATCTGATTAGATTTTGTTTTATTAACATAATTCGTGTAAGTTTTGTACTTTTGTGTTCTAATGTTTTGTATTCAAAATTAGCTACAGCACGAAAGGATGAAAAATTTTTACGACGAGGGACAAACTTTTTAATTTTAATTTTTTAAACTGCGTAAATCCATATAAATATTATTATGTAAGAACTCCAATATTTTTGAGAATTTAAGTCCCATATTAAAATATATTTTAATAGTACTGTTTAAATCCATATCCATATACCATATTTATGTTATCTGTGGTACTACGATATAGTCAACATAAAAAAAAGTAACTAGTAGATAGTACACAAACACAATTCAATAACAATCATTATTCCATAAATACCAATTTATTAATTTTATAATAACAAATAAAATTTTATTATATAATACGAGTCGTGTTCATTTACAAAATTGTTAAAGTTGCATTTCATAATAACGACTTGTGATGATAAGCCGTAAACCGTAATAATGAGATAAAAAAAACTTTATGGTTGGCCCTTCTACGCTTCCGTACAAAACTGTTATAGCTTTTGTTATATCTTGCCTTCATGTATGGTGGATGGTTTTATCTGTTATCAGTGCATTATCATTTGCGACAGCGTAAATCGCATGGAAATTTATCGCGAAAACTTTAATTTTGAAAGTGGAGACGTAGTGTGTTAAGTGTTTATAATGTAAGATATAATTCATTGTTGTCAGAAATGGTGATGGGAATTTTCGTTCCTTTTCAGTAATCGTTCCTATCGGTACAGGTCCATAAATGTAACGATTCCTAATTACTCGTTACATCGGTACTTTTTATTATTCAGTATTTCAGTTGGTAAATGATAATCTATTGAAATGTACCGAAATACCAATGTAACTTTCGTTCCTAAGAACGATGTGAACCGTGATTAGGTAATACAGTATACTGTTTTAGTGTTTTATGTTAGGTACTCGTACTTATAGACTATAGTACCTATTTAGTCAGCGTTAAACTGCGGCCCTACTGAGAGCGATTCTGCGTTTCTGCGATTAATCGCCGAATATCAAACTATTTTATTCTATCAGCGATTTACCGCGTGTGTAAAGGTACGGTTTCCAAGCTGCGACTGGCCGCAACGACTCACGCAGTCCGACTGCTCTAATGATAATCCCGGAGTGTGGTTTCCAAGGTGCGATCGGCGTTTGCGTTTCAAAAGTAGTCGTTGCGTGCGACGATCGTACTGCTTCGGAGGCAGTGGACTGCGTGCGTCGCATTGCGATTTTACTAAAATGATAACCGTAGATGAATTTAATTTTCTAATCTATGATAACAATTTGTGATTATTTTAAAATACTGCCGCGCATTGTTAAGAGGTTAAGAAAATATATTAATATAATACAAAATACAATATAATTTCTATTACAAAGAAAGTAATTTAAAATTATAAAATATATAATTTTATTATAATTATAATTTATTATAATATATTATATATATATATAAATATATAGACCGATATAATATTTCTTCTTCTTCTTCCTACTCTTCTAAAAGTTTAATAATTATTTTATTATTATTAATAATTATTTGATCCATTTTTATTTTTTAATATTATTATGGACTACGTCGGCCGAAATCTACGATATATCACTATATCAGTCTTTGTCTCTGCGATAATATGTTTAAAGTTTTGTGCTGAACTATGATAATAGTAAACGCACTATGATAACCATTGCGTTCGGTCGCATGTAGGAAACCACTATACACGCAGCGGCCAGTCGTTGCGATTAGTCGTTGCGGCCAGTCGCAGCTTGGAAACCGTACCTTAACACGCACTCAGTGGGGCCACTACATATGAGTTACATACTTTTGTTAAAATCGCTACACGCTATCGTAATAATTAAATATCATTAAAACAAAAATTCTGGGAGGGGTGGAAACCCCTTACACCCCCCCCCGTAACTACGCCACTACTTATATACACTGCTTCATAACATTATCAGTTAATAAATTAATAAATATAACAAAATTAAAATTTTATAATAGACACTTAAGGCTAAAATAAAGTTTTTTATATTGTATCATGTATTCCAATGATGAAATTTAATTTTAAATATGTTAAATTACTATATTTTAATAATTATATTATTATAATAATAACAGTTATGGTTTGCAATTATTAATATTTTTAATAATAAAACAGTTAAAATAAGTGTAAAATACTTATACCTTCATTATAAATTTTAATTAGTAAGTTAAAAATAAGTTATTTTATACTCTATTCGCAATAAAAAATGTATTATTATGAATAGAGTTTAGTTTACTTAAAATAATAATAAAAAAAAAAAAAAATATGTAGAATTGATAATATATATTAATTATATTTAAATTATAATGTAATTGCTTGTTCATAATTATTGATAAAAACATAAATTGTTTCTCAGTACCTTTGGGTATAGTAATTAATATAAATATATATATTTTTTTTTTTTTAAATATAGAACTTCATAAAAATATTAAAACGTGGCTCACCTTTATTCAAACATTGCGTTTTATAAATTTGCAACATAATTTAATTTGTTTTATTATTTTAATTTTAATTTTTGTTTCAATAGTCTATTATTTATGCCTTATGTGTATTTTTATGTGAATATATTTATTTATAAATTTTGTCTTTTGTAGAAGGCAGGAAAGATTCAATAGCAATCAGTGGTGAGTGGAAAACCATACTTAGCAATGTAGAAGGTACAACTAATGGCAGTATGATGTCCATGACAAACACATTAAGCTCAAATGGATCATCTAATGGTTTAGTGACCAGTCATTGTTTATATAAAATAAATAGATCTCTTGTATTAAAGTTTTTTTTGTTTTTTATTATATAGTACCTATTGTCTAGTACCTTAGACAGTAGTAAACTATTAATTATTAAACTGTTACAAAAATAGTCGTAAAATGTATTCGAATATAAAATAGACCATTGTTATTTGTATAATATAAATTTATCTCATCTACATATTACATGTGAATATGTGACTTATTAATCTATAAAATTTGTAACTAATTTTTTGCATAAAATAAATAATGATAAATTTATTATTTATTCTATATACTATTTGAGTATTTAAAAATATTATTAAATTTCTAAATAAATATATTACTTTAAATTATTTGAAATAATAGTTTTAATTTACTTAATATTTAAACATAAATAAATATATAATTAAAACCAATTTCATTAAATTAAATTATATTATATTATTATTTATGTATGTATACCTAAAGTATTTTTACATTAGCTTAAGATTTAAATATACATAGATAATAAAATACTTTATATATAATTTTAAATTTAAAATTAAAAACAAGTAGAAATTTAGTTATATGCTATTTACTGTATTTAAATGTCTTAAAGTCTTACGGCTCGTTCAGACGATTCGGCGTCTTTTGGTTTGACTGTTCAGACGATGTATGGGTTTTTAATAGTATGCAACCTTACATACTATTTTGTACACTGTTTTTATTTATTCAATCATGTTCAGTCATAGCGTATGCATAGTGCATACCTAGACGTGGCAAAATGGATGTGAAGGTGACTATCGATTGATATACCGAATCGTCTGAATGCAACGTATATAAATACATTGCCATAATAAACCGAATTGGTTTTTTCACCAGGTTAAGGTTTAATAGGTTCAGATACATAATATATGGTACATATTACATATTAATATTGTTAGTTTTATTAATTAATTTATTAGCATTGTCAATAATATATGGTGATTATATATTATGATAATAATTATGATGAACAATTGAATTAGTTTTTGGTCAAATAGTCTTAATTTTTAATTATATTGATTTATTTATTTATTCTTTAAATATTCTTTAAATTCATATTAATCCAATAACCAACATTAATGTATAGTTTATAAATATTATGCATACATCAATCTTATAGTAGTGAGGGGGGAGGCGTGAACTCATAAAATAGTTTGAAAGGGGGCGTGGACCTCAAAAGGTTGAGAACCCATGACCTATACAATATACGTAAAAGTAAAAAAAAAAATAAAAATTAAGAACACATTATGCAAGAAGGTTAATATTTTTTCTTAAAAAAATTAGGACAGACTTCTTTCTATTGATTAATAGACAATAATATTGTAGCTATAATTATGAAATAAATTTTATACAAAACAATATAAATATAGCATTGTATGTATAGGTATGCCATTTCCATATGATATTGTTGGGTAAAATTTAATAAATTAATTGTGCGAATAATAAATAATTAATTAACGTGCTAGTTTACCCATGCTCCATGCATAACTTCAGTTAAGAACATTGGTGTACCAGCTCTTAATCCACCGCCTGTCTTATCTTGTTCATTTTCTTGGTCATAATCACATATTCACATTCAAAGTACTGACTCTATATAAATAATAACAAAAATCAAAATTTTAAAAACAAATACTTAAAATCATAAATCATCACTTTTAACATAAGTAGCAAGTAGGTACAAGGTATACTAAACTATTACTCTTTATAAATACTAATTACTTATACGTTATGCTCCATTGTCTGTATTATGTAGTACGAGTACTTACATAATTTTAATATAATATAGATGCCAGTGGCATAAACACTTGACAATATTACTTGTAGTAGCTGTGACCGGATTTCAATTCTGAAGGAAGATTAGAATTAAGAAATAAGTGTTCTAGAGATCGTACCTTGTACTTTTGTCAATTTTCATTTTCTATTCACATGAAAAAATGATTAAATACCTATTGTAAAAAAATACGTTTTTATAAATACAATTAATAAATTGTAAATTTAATTATGTAAAAAAGTACTTCGTACGATCTCTTGTAAATTTGTCGCTGAATCTAAATATTTTTTCAAAATTGAAATCCGATCATTTCAACTACATGTTTTTTTGTCAATAAAATCTGCTAAATTGTTCAGTTTTTTTTTCGTATAATTCTCGTGTTTTCAACGACATATGCATGCGCGACGCGCGTACTAACTTCTAATTTTATATATACCTACCATACTATGCGGGACTGTACACTGTACTACACACACACTAACATTAATTTATGACTACCACAATGACAACACTAATGTGTGTATTTTATGAAAATTACTATATCGAACTCCTTAATAAATGGCAGTAGAGAGGCTCCTTAAACTAAAAATATTAACTAGGAAAAACTTTTTAAAAAAATTAAGACTAAGGATTTTTATAAATTTAATATATAGCATTAATGTTAAGTAATATATAAATATACTTCAGTAAAATTTTCAGACCTTAATGCTCAAAATTGTCAATTTTATCAAACATTATATACATAAAAACGAGAATTTTACGAAATATTCAACATCCTATTTTTTGTATACGTATGTAGCCGGGATTTTTTTTAGTCGAAAATTATTTAGATTAATCTCACTAATTTATTTATTATTAATAATTCAACTTTTAACATACGTTATTACAATTTACATTATAAAGAAAACTAAAATTATATTATTTCATATTGATAACTTATAAAATAAACATTTTAATAAAAAACATTAACCTAAAAATTATAATAAAATAAAAAAAAAATCTATATAGTACCTACTTACTACTTATAAATAATAACAAATTATTAATATGTAATAAGAATTAATTTTTATTAATATAATCAATTAATATTTGAATACAAGAACCAAATCCGATACTATATAATATAAAAATATTTAATTATCTTGAAAACTAACCTACTTGAAAACTTGAAAACTAACTTACTAACTTTAACCCTTGAAAACAAGCGCCTCGGTAGCGCAGTTGGCAGCGCGTAAGTCTCATAATCTTAAGGTCGTGAGTTCGATCCTCACCCGGGGCAAAAATTTTACAATTTTTTTCTCTCATTACAAAAGATATAATATATAATAATAAATTAATTTATGTTGTTCTTGTAACAAAAATTACTATATTTTAATATTTGTAATAAAAACATGTACTGCTGTATAATGTTTTCATTTATTATTAAATTATAATAAAGCGTCTTTATTGGAAATTTATATATTTTAATTCCCTATAAATTTGTGACATGAAACAAAATATATGGCCATAAAATATTCAAAAAATAAAACTCCTGAGTAGTAAATCTAACATTAAAATTTAAAAGTTATTTTACATTTTAATTGTTTATGAAAAAGTCAGTGACGGCTCCTGGCTTGGACGACTGGACGATCGCCCTCCTACTTACATTTAAGAAAATAATAATACAATTGGTTAGGTTAGTACAAAGTTCGAATAAGTGTCTACGTGTATACATTTACAAAAACGTGTTTTTACATATAATTTTGGGTAGGAACGTAGGACGAAATATTTCGTCGTCCAGTTATAATAATACGAGTACCCATACGTAGTATAATACGAGTACATTACTATACGCGTGATCATGCCCGTGTTTATAGATCTAAACTGATTTCTCGACGACCCAACGCGTTAAAATTATAACGTATTATATAAATAACATGGATTTTATTTTTCCAGTATTTCCAATTCATAAACACGTAGCTGTGACATAACACATTATACAAGCCCGTATCCAGGGGGGGTTTAGGGATTCAACCCCCCCCCCGACATTTTTAAAGTAGTTTTATATTTATAATATAACAAAGACTAACTACAAAATTTATGAATAAATTGTATTTATACTTTTCCCAATTTCCCCCCCACCACCGAAAATTGATCCTGAATACGTGCTTGACATTATATTTAGTCATTTAACAGGAAGATTAAATTGAATGATTGCTAATATTATTTTATTTGGAATATTGTTATAACTATAAGCTATAAGCAATAACTACTAAAAACTATTTTAATATTTGTAAATAAAAACATGTACTGCTGTATAATGTTTTAATTTATGATTAAATAAAAATAATGCATCTTTATTCGAACTTTATATATTTTAATTCGCTATAAATTTGTTACATGAAAATAATGGAAACAATGAAAATATATGGCCATAAAATATTCAAAAATTAACTCTTGAGTAGTAAGTCTAATATTCAAATTTAAAAGTTATTTTACATTAACAATATGAAGATTTAGATTAGGTACATTAATGTATTAATTTAATATTATTTAATTTTAAATTA
>JAIUCT010000029.1:109349-185038 GCA_021307375.1 Tetraneura akinire
ATAATAATAATAATAATAATAATAATAATAATAATAATAATAATAATAATAATAATAATAATAATAATAATAATAATAATAATAATAATAATAATAATAATAATAATAATAATAATAATAATAATAATAATAATAATAATAATAATAATAATAATAATAATAATTATATCATTTTATGTTATTATTATAAATTGTAGAGTATGAAACAAACAATGAAATGGAGAAATGATCAATGGTAAAATGGTAGTCAAATTTTTAATTAACCTGAAAAATAATATTATATTAGTGGAATTAATTTAAATTAGATATTTTGTTCAGTAATTTTTTATTAACTTCGGCATCTGATATGTAAATAAACATATCATAATTTGAAGAATATTTTATGTATATCTAACTAAATATTTATCGAATAGGTACTATTAACATTAAGTACGGTCTGGTGCTTATAATTAAGAAGGACGTATGGGGTATGGATAATCGATTGTAAGTATATTTATCTACTTATTTATAGTAATTATTTGAACTAATAATCAAATTTTCAATTCTCTAAGAACAAAATTGTTTGAGTTTCGTGAAATATTGAAATTCATTTCGTCCAAATTTCCGTATTCGTGAAAAATTCCGTATTTTTTGGTTGTTTTTCCTATCGCATTGGATTAATTTTGAGAAATTCGAAAAAAGACCAACTAATACTAACTACATTCACATTCCAACCGGAAACATATGCTATTCGTAAATAGCGGAACATATTACTAGTCGAAGTGTTTACATACATGAAAAAAAAAGAAGAGCCGATTCTCCTGCCGCAGCAATGCAAATCATAAGGTCTAATTTTAATTTTAATAATTATTTGAAATAACGATTTTTATATTATATATTATATTTTTAAAATTCATATAGTTATAAAAAAAAAACGTGTATGTAATAATTCACAATTCACACAGTTCCAATTACTTAGTTACGTAAAAAATTAAAATGTATTTAAGCTGCAATAAAATTTTTAAAAAAATTTTGTGAATTTTATTTTACATTACCTATTATAAAATATTGTAATATATAATAAGAAAAATCCATATATAAAAAATTTTACTGAAATTTTATCTTTAAACATCTATCAAAAAAATTGAATTATGAGATTTTTCTAATATTTTATAAATAAGTTAAGATATAGGTATATCAGTATGCTTCAATAAAATTTTCCAAATTTTTTGGTTTTCTATTAATTTTTATTTTAAAAATATTCAGAAATTATAAGATGCGAAATTAGATCCGAATATTCCTATGGATTCGAAGATTTTCGTTTAAACTAAAAATATCAACTTTAAACTGCTATATAAAAAAAAAAAAAAAATGAGACTAGGGATTTTTGTAATATTTTGATGTGATGTTAAGTAAGTTAGATTGTACACATATTTCAATAAAATTTTCACTTTTTCAGAATCTCATGCTATTCATGATAGTTTGACCACATTTACTAGATTAAAAAAAAAAAAAAAAAAAAAAAAAAAAAAAATAGAACCATATCATGTAAATCCGATATAATCCTCGCTTTGTTAAGAATTTAATAATAATTATATATAAAATTTTTTTTCATTTAATTTAAGTTAGTTTCAAATTAATTTATTAAGATACTAAAAGAACACTTTATTCAAGCTGATTTTTACCTTAGATTTTTACGAAGTTGAATGCTTTGAATTCATCGATAATGGACAATATGGGCGTTTTCTACTTGTTTTTAAAGAATTGCTATCTGGACGACTTGTGGATGAAGGACCAGTCTATGTTGTACTACTAGTTGATGGCAGTTGTGCATCATTGAAATTCACTACTGATGGAGAATGTAGGTTTGGTGTACTTATTCTTAAAGTGCTTCTATCTGGACGAATCGTGGATGAAGTACCAGACAATATTGTATTATTTGGTGGCAGTTCTGTCGTAATGAAATTCTTCGATGATCGATGATATGGGTTCTTTAAACTTGTTCTTAAATAACTTCTATCGTTACGATTCTTGGATAAAGCATCAGAAAATATTTTACTATTTGGTTCTGTCTTAATCAAATTCTTTGGTGATAATGTACATTGATACGGTGTTTTTGTTCTTAAAGAATTTTTATCTGGATGATTTTTGTATGAAGCATTAAAACATTTTGTATTGCTTGATGGCAGTTGTGTAATATTAAAATTCAACGGTGATGGTGAATGTAGGTACGGTGTACTTGTTTTTAAAGAGCTTCTATCTGGACTAATCATGGATGAAGTACTAGACAATATTGTACTACTAGTTGATGGCAGTTGTGTATTATTAAAATTCATCGGTGATGTATAATATGGGCACGGTGTACTTATTCTTAAAGAACTTCTATTTGGAAGTTCCATGGATGAAACACCTGACAACATTGTACTGTTTGGTGGCAATTGTGTATTATTAAAATTATATGGATTTGTAAATTGATTTAAATTTTCGTGTAAAATAGATGGAGAAGAAGACCTTTGTATTGACAAAGTACTATTTGAAGAAGACATTAAACTAGTATTTTGTGAATAACGTGGATAATCATTATTATCATATGTTGTATTCATGAACATATTAGTATCATTGGATTGATTTATTGTTTGGTGAACATTTGTTTGGGTGCTATTATTTAATGTGATTGTTTCTTGTGGAATATATCTTAGTTGCTCATTAGTGTCATTAATAATGCTATTCGTCTCGTTTGTATTATTATTAGGTTGTATCGAGTCTGTTGATTTATGATTTATAAATTGATTATCATCTTTTTTATATACAATAATTTTTTTAAAAAAATTTGTGCCACTATAATTAGGAAAAATTAAAATTAGAGGTTTTGGTTGACTATTCGACACATAATTATCTTCATTTTGATGTATTGTAATAATGTCTTTAGTAGTATGTATTTGATGTAATTCGTTTTTATTTTTTGATATTTCATTATTATTGCACATATTATGATCAGTTGTCAATGTATCATCATTATCGCTAATTGAAAATTTAAAAAATTCAATTATGTCTAAGTATCTGATGACATTATTAATAATTGATATATTATTTATAACCATTAAACGTATATCATTTTCATGTGTGATAAAAATAGAAAATATGAAATAACACCAATCGTTAAACGTAGGAACATTAATCCACTTATTCAAAGACAATAAACTGTTATCAGGAAGAATTTCTTTTAATGTTCTAATTAATTTATCATAATTATTTTTCATATTATTTGGTTGAATACACAATTTTATAGAAATTCGATGAAATAAAAATACTAAAGAAATAGAAAATTTCATCATATCCAGATTGGAATTATTTAAATTGCTAACTATTTTTAAGTATAAATTTTTCATTAAATTTAAATCTAGAGATATGAAAAAAGACCTGGATAAAATTTTTCTTTTAAAAATAAATTCAGCCAAATTTTCTATTAAATTATTTTTATCAGACATATCCATTTCAATATCTGATGTATAGTTTAATAATTCAATTAGTATTTTTCTTCGTAGTAACATATATTTAGTAGCATTATCCTTATTAATGATCGTTAGTAATTCTATCTTAAGAGAAAAACCGTTATAATTATCGTTCTTGATAAATGATTCATGGGATGAAATATTAGTATTTTCCTTTTGAATCTTAATATCTTCCAATCTTAATGAATTCATCTCTTTTATAACATCATTATCAATATCTATTGAGACAAATTTTTCATTTTCATGTACATTAGAGGTGCTTCTTGTAAGACAAATATCAGGATTAGCGTCTCTGATGAGATGGTTAGATATTTTTTCTTTTTCAAATGCAAAATTATCATTATTAGTATTATTATTGTGGTTTTCCAATAAATTGATTTCAGATGAAGAATTTGATTTCTTAATTTTATTTTTATCTGATTTATAATTATTTTTACCAAATAAATCAATCATTACTTCTTTAATTTTTTGTTTTATGACACTTTTCCTTTTTTTCTTTTCTGATATCTTTTTTTTCCTTTTTATTGTCTTCATTTGATTATCTTTTTCATTTTTCTTTTTTCTTTTTTTAGATGATGGTCTACATAAAATAATATTTTAATAAAAATTTATTGCAAATTAATTCTATAATGAACTTAAATTAACCTTACGTAACTTACAAGATTCGAATGGTTTCTGATATTTCTTCATTATGTTGCTTCAGTACATTGCAACTTTGTGTTGTAATATTATTTGACATATTGACACTTTGCGTTACAATCTAAATCAAATAAAATTATTAAATAATTTATATATCAAACAATAATTTTTTATAAATTACATCTTATTTGTATAGCTGGTACTGTTGTGCCAGTGATATATATGTAAAGAAGATAGTGTTCAATTTGATTAAAATTAAAATTAATTTAAAATTTAAAATGAACATTACATTAAGATTTCAACATAAATGTTAAAAATTGTATAATAAATTCTAAGTACATAAATAAACAGCCAATAAAATTAAAATTTCAAATTTAAACACTTATAAAGAAAATTTAAGTGTTGAAATAATCTTCATATATTGGAAATAAGGTTAGATATAAATTCGTATGCTTTAATAAAAATTTCAAAAAGTTTTCAAATTTTTTAGCTTATATGTTAATTTGTATTGTAATGAGATATAATAAGAAGTATATTCGTATGGATTCTAAGATTTTCGTTTAAACTAAAAAAATCAACTTTATACACCTATAAAAAATTTGAGTAGTATAAGTAAATATGTTGTTAGTACTTAATTTAGTTTTAGGCCATTTTCCGAATTTCTCAAAATTGAGCTTATGCGATAAAAAAACGACGAAAAATCGCCACTTTTCACGAAAAATGAAATTTCGACGAATTCGATTTCAATATTCTACGATAACTCGGACAATTTTGAAGTGAGAGACTTAAAATTTTTATTGGGTATTCACATAGGTATTATATAATGTGCTAAAATGTTGGCACCGTTGGGTTAATTAATAATAAATAAATTCTTGATACTTTATTAAGGTCAGTTTTTCACAATATTGGCCTATGTGTTAGAAAAAGCGGCAATATATTAATCAATACCTACATTATCTGACTGAACTTCGCTCAGAATTATTTTTTTCGAATGTAATGGTTTACATTGCTATCAAATTCTAATTCTAATTAAATACTATGATTTGCACACCGATATCCTTGCGGCAGGAGTATCAACTGTTCTTTTTTTATACGTTAAACAGTTATAAAAAAAAAAAATGGTAAATGTAATAATTCACAATTAATTGGAACTGAATTATACGTAAAATGTATTTAAGCTTTAATGAAATTTTCAAAATTTATTATTGTAAAATAGGAGCATTATTACGGGTGTAAAAGAGTCTTCAGACATAAAAACAAAAATTCAAAAATCACACATCATTTTAAAACCAAAATGATAAAAGGGAAGGAATACTGGTGTGGATGGGATACAGGTGTAAATATCATAGTGTTGAATTTTGATTACAATTTGAATGCAATGATAAATCATTATATTCGAATAACGATTCTGAGCGAAGTACTGTCATATTTGGTAATTTAGATGACGCATATATGGGTTTTATGATAAATTATTTATTTTGAACGTAGAGACTGATAAACATAAAATATTTATTCGATACATATATTATCTGATAAAAATCGTTCAAAATCATTTTCACGAATGTAATGATTTATCATTACGTTCAAATTGTAATCATAATTCAACACTTTCTTCTTTACACCTGTATCCCTTCCACACAAGTATCCCATCCTTTTTTAGATTCTAAGTGAAACTCAGAATGAGGTATTGGTATTGCAATAATGTGTATTGTGTGTCTTTTTTTTCTGTTTTGTTTTTTTTTTTATGTCTAAAGACTCATTTACTTCCTGAAATAAAGCTCTGATTTTCACGAATAGTGTGTGTTTCCGATTGTAAAATGGATGTAATGTGTACTTTATTTAGGTTATTTTCCTAATTACTTCAAAATTGACAGAAAAAGCGACGAAAAAATGATTGTAATACAGTGAAAATATATTTATTATTAAAACTAATAGCAACCAAAATTATAATATTATTGAACCTAATAGCAACCTTCTATCAGTAAAAATTTCTATCGGTAATCTCATAATACTTGTTTGAGCACCTCGCGGGGTTGGGCCTATCACTTTTTAACTTAACCGATCTTCTGCCCATAGGCCTAATATATTTCTGTACCAAATTTCGTTGCACTTATTCCAGCCGTTTATGAATGCATAAAAGGCAATCAGAAATAAATTACATATTTTTATGTATGTTGAGCCTGTACATAGCCTGTAGCCTGTTACCTTTTACCTGTAAAATGTATTTCAATATCTCAAGACTCTATTTTTTTTTATAGGTGTTTAAAGTTGAAATTTTCGTAAAATTAATATTTAAAGTATTTATATGGATTATTCCTATTTTATTTCAATATTTTACAGTAATGATAACTAAAATTGACAAAAAATTTTATAATATGGGCATTTAAGTGACAAGGGATTTTATTAGCATTTATATTGAACTTAGAGACTTGAAAATTTTAGTGTTCATTTATGTACCTATCCTAATGTACCTATAAACGTGTGATACAATTTTGCGTTTTAAATATTTAATAAAAAATGTGAAGATTTAAATCAATACCTACATTACTTGACTGAACATCGCTCAGAATCGTTTTTTCGAATGCAATGATATATCATTACACTCAAATTATAATTAAAATTTAACACAATGATTTGCATACCTGTATCCCTGCGGCAAGAGTATATATTTTTTCTTAATATAATTTATTTACTATTTAGTAAGTAATTATTTTTTATATATTAAATACTATTTTCTGTCGTTTTTAAAAAAAAAAACTGCTGTTAATTGAAAATGATTAGGCTCAAAAGATTTATTTTGAAGTGGCAATTAAATCTAGGAAAGTAGTTTTTAGATTCTGAGCGTAGCGAAGAATTTATTGGTTTTACAATGATGTGTGTCTTTTTTGTTTTTAAGAATGAAGACAATTTTACTACACGAAATAAAGCTCCGATTATAACGAATAGCATAAGTTTCCGGTAGCAAAGTGGATGTAGTTGGTACTTTATTTAAGTCATTTTTTGATTTTCTCATTTTCAATGAACCAAAAAACCAAAAAATGACGAAAAAACAGCATTTTTCAAATTTCGACGAATTCGATTTCAATATTTCACGATAACTCGTGCAATTTTTAAGTTAGAGACTTGAAAATTTTTTTGGAAGTTCTTATAGGTACTATGTATATGTGAAAATCCCAACAATTCAACGTATTCCTAATATTAACTATTATATAAAAATCATATGATAAAACGATGATAGTGATATACATAGTTTTAGATTCTGAGCGAAGCGAAGAATGTATTGGTTTTACAATGATGTGTGATTTTTTTTTGTTTTTTTTTTGATTTTTCGTTTTTTTTTTTATGTCTGTGTACAAAAATAATACCCGAAATAATGCTCCGATTTTCATGAATAGGGTATGTTTCCGGTAGCAAAGTGGACGTGCATGGTCCATTACTTAGGTCATTTTTTGAATTTCTCAAAATTTACGCTATGCGGTAGAAAAAACGGCGAAAAAATAACGAATAAACTGCATTTTTCGCGAAAAATGAAATTTCGACGAATTCGATTTCTATATTTCACAATAACTCAGGCAATTTTTAAGATAGAGACCTGAAATTTTTTATGGATGTTCACATAGCTACTATATATATGTGGTATAATTTTGGAACCGTTACGTTCAATTTTCTACAAAATATAGGACTTTGAATATTTCGTAAAATTCTCGTTTTTACGTATATAATGTTTGATAAAATTGGCAATTTTTGGTATTAGGGTCTGAAAATTTTACTGAAGTATACTTAGTATATTTTTAGTTCAAACGAAAATTATAATCTGACTGAACTTTGCTCAGAATCGTTTTTTCGAATGCAATGTTTATCATTGCATTCAAATTCTAATTAAAATTAAACGCTATGATTCGCACACCTGTATCCTGTGCGGCAGGAGTATCAGCTCATTTTTTAATATTATATTATTCAATTGTAAATATAAATTAATTTTATTTGCTTGAATTATATATTTTGTAATACCAAACATTGTTATTTTTAATAATTATTAATTACTATTAATTAATTTTTAATTTGATACGAATACGAGTATTTATATTTAAGTAGTTATCTATAGTTAGTTTATAAAATTATAAAATTGAGGAATAAAGTTTTTGAAGTTGTCAAGTGAAAGTAAAAGTATTTATATAATTTTTATACGGATAAATGTATCTAAAATTGTATCACAGTTATAACAGATACAAATATAGATATATATAATTATATATTAATCGTAACTTACCTTTTGTGCCTCGAACTTTTTTTCTTTTAACTTATTAACCATGTGCCTGCTGAGATCGGAAGGACCAGTAGCCTGAAATAAAAATTTCCGAAACTGAATCACCGTTTATTTATTGTTTATTGCGTATGTCGTTATTGTCCGAGAGAGACCTAGAGGTCTGTTCGGATGCCTAATTGGCGAATTTCTATTTATGCCATGCATTGTATGGGGGATGCTTGTAGTCGAGGCAGTAGCTTGTATCTCCTAGCGGCGGTAACCCATTTGCTGCCTAATGCCTGACTACGGTGCTTAACAATTAGGAAGCTTTCCGCGAATGTTACGCCGACTACACCACACGTCCACCATCAAGGTTATAACGTAGGTACATAATACATGCGATATTCGCAATGATTACAACGCATAGTTATTTATTAATCATAACTTACTTCATGTGCAGCGATATCTTCTTCGTTTTTCTTAATATCAATGTTCGTGCTAGGATCGGAAGGAATTTGAACCTTTAATAATGATATCCAAAATTGAATTATGGTTATAACGTACATAATATATGCGATATTCGCTATAGTTACAACGCATACGTATTTATTAATCATAACTTACTTCATGTGCGGCGAAATCTTCTTCCTTTTCTTTAATAGTTAATTTTCTTATGTAAGTTCTATTACGGTTTTTAAACATAAACCCAGTCTCTCTTCTCACTTTGTTCCGTTTATTTTGGTACCAAGAATGAATCTGAGCCACTTTTAATCCAAGTTCTTTGGCCAGTTCCTGTTTAGATGTCTCGGTTAGGTAATGATTCTCCATGAACGCTTTATTGAGCCCAGCTACCTGAGCAACACTGAACCTGGCACATTTTTTCTTTTTCATTTTTTTGTTTGTTGCAATACTATTTTGTGCTAGATGCTGTTGAAAAAAAAACGTGGTTGCATTTTAAATGGAAAATATACAGTATAGTTGAAAATATTGAGTAACAAATTGTTAATTTTTAAGAATATAATTAAAACATATTTTATACTATTTTTTTTAGATTCTGAGCGAAGCGAAGAATGTATTTGTTTTACCATTATGTGTGTCTTTATTTTTATGACTGAAGACACTTTTACCACCTGAAATAATGCACCGATTTTCACGAACATAGGCGAAACTACGGGTCAGGCCAGTCAGGCCATGGCCTGACCTAATACTGACTGAATATTTTTATAATGTTTATTATATATTTTAATAATTATTTGGGCATATATTTAAGTGATTTTTTTAAAATTCCTAATATTATATATTTTTTAAATTAAAAACTTTATTTTTCTCTTTTAAAATTCTTGAAATTTTGCGTTTAAAAACAAATGTTTACGTACTACACGAATGCAAGATTATTATGCCACTCATGCGCATACTTATTAGAAGTGTACGAATATGTGGGCTTGAATCGCTTGATATAATTTTTAAATTAAATTGTACAGTCTACACAAAGAAAAAAAAATTGGTTATGGATGGAGTATAATCGGTTTTAGATATTATTAGATTTAAACGGTTTAGACGTAAAATATATTTATATTATATATAATATTAATATATTATAGCAACAAGCAATAGTTAATTTTTCGTAATAATAAATAAGTTGACAATCCGACAATCGGTATTTCGGTAATGTTTGTTTCGTGGTGATTTACCCGTATTATCGATTATGCGTCCCTTATAAACTACTTTAATTTTTTAATTTTTTTAAATTTTTTTTTTATATATTTTGTTTAGCCTGACCTAATAAAAATGTCTAGTTTCGCCTATGTTCACGAATAGTGTTTCCGGTTGAAAACTTGATGTAGTTGGTACTTTATTTAGATATTTATTTAGAGCCATGTTTTAGTAAATGCCGTTTTTTCGTCATTTTTTCATAATATTTTCGTTTAAACTAAAAATATCAATTTTAAACAGCTATAAAAAAAATTGAGACTAGGGATTTTTCTAATATTTTGAATTAATGTTAAGTAATATATAAAATATACCTTAGTAAAATTTTCAGACCTTAATACCAAAAATTTCTAATTTTATCAAACATTATATACAAAAAAACGAGAATTTAACGAAATATTCAAAGTCCTATGTTTTGTAGAAAAATTCACGTAACGGCTCCAAAATTTTAGCACATATACGTATATAATAGCTATATGAACTCCCAAAAAAATTTCAAGTCTCTAACTTCTAAATTGCCCGAGTTATCGTGAAATATTGAAATCGAATTCGTCGTAATTTGAAAAATGCCGTTTTTTCGTCATTTTTTGGTAGTTTTTTCTACAGCTTAGGGTCAATTTTAAGAAAATCGAAAAATGACCTAAATAAAGTACCTACTACAACCACTTTGCTACCGGAAACGTATGCTATTTGTTATAATCGGAGCATTATTTCGGGTAGGGTTTTAAATTTGAAATATTTCAAAATTGAAAATTTCATGACTTTGGAAATATTTCAATGAAATATTGAAAAATATTATTTTACGTTAAACACGTTAAGTGTGAATGTCGACAAAAATTCATTAATAATAGTTCGAAAGTATTAAAGTCGTTATCGTTACCGTCCGAAAATTCAATATTTTCATTCAATTTATAATTAATTTGCATAATAGTATTTCATAAAAATTAATATTATATAATATATTTATTTACTTGCATTATCATAGATACTAGGTATAATTATATTTATATATTACTGGAAACGGGCTCCACCAGGGGCCACACAGATTAATTTCTTACCATTGGCTAATGAAATAATAATGTCATATTATGGTGTATTTGTTTATTTTCTAATTTAATTTAATATTTTAGTATATTATCTTGACGTAGTGAATATTATTATTTCATTACCCATGAAGGGAATCTTCCAATTCAAAATATTGTCCCAGGCAACGTATTTAGATAGGGTTTGTCAAATTCCGGGTAAATTATTATATTGATTAAATAATATAGATAGGTATATAAAATATAATCTATGATGTATTAAACTATGGTGTTGTGGCGATTCTCGCTATTAATAACTTAATTCGTGCTCTATAGAAAACGAAAATAATTTAATAATCATTGGTCATTGCTTATCAATTATTTTATAATTATTTTGTATATTGTATTTTATTAAGTAATAAGTATTTGTGTAAAATCTTAAAATTAAAAATTGCCAAGGAGTTTATTTTTATTTTTATTCGATTATACTGTTATCCTCAAATAATATAATTTATGATAGAAAAATACAATTGAGTTTCAATGTTATTAAAAAAATTATTAATTGTTTTATTTATAAATTAACATAATTAATGTTATAAATAATAACATAATAACTAAAATAATAAATAATAACATTAAATTAAAATATAAAAAACATGCTGTTAATTATTAAAAAAAAGTTTTTATTTATATTCAATTTGTATATATGTATTCTGAATATGATTTATATCAAAATGAAATAAAGAAAAAAATATATATATTTCACGAAATATTTCAAAAAAATAAATTTCATGAAATTTTAAAACCCTAACTTCGGGTACCTAGTAAAAGTGTCTTCATACTTAAAAAAAGAAAACAAAACAAAAAAAAAAGACACACATCATTGTAACACCAATCTAAAAATTATAGGTAGGTATCTATACGATTTCTAAATGACTGAATTACATGCAATATAGTTTCATTTCATTTTTTTTTTTATTGTAGAATCAAATGTGTTTATGTTGTTGAAAGTATTAAATAGTTAAATGAATTCACTTACTTAGTTAATTCCATCTACACGATCTCTTGTATTTTGTTGTTATTTATTAGTCAATGAGTTACGTCTCATATATAGTTTACTAAAAGTACAATAAAATGTTATACTATAAGACAAATAACAACGATAATAATGATTCGTTGTAGAACGATAATAATATGAACAAAATAGTCATATAAGCGCAACAAACAATATTACCCTCGAACACAGAATCACGACTGATGACAAAAAAAAAACCGGTACGGTAGTAAGGATTAATTTCTTGCGTCCAAATATTCCGTTAGGTGTCGCCTAAAGTCAGTGCCGTAGGCAGGATTATTTTTCGGGGGGGAGGCTGGCTATGTTTGGTTTTATGTGTACAATGTGCATTTGTTACTTGTATCATATTTGTAATTTATTTCTAAATCTGTAAATATAAATAAATATAATGGACATAATTTATTTATATATTATTAAAAAAATGTATAGTGTTGCTAATTTTGAAACTTAAGACGCGTAGAGTCGTTCAAATACTTGTATGAGAAATCAGTTTAGATGTATAAGCACGGGCATGGTACCTAATATATTATACTAACGTATGGGTACTCGTATTATTATAACTGGACGACGAAATATTTCGTCCTGCGTTCCTACCCAAAATTATATGTAAAAACACGTTTTTGTATAGGTAAACACGTAGACACTTATTCGAACTTTGTACTCCACGTGTCACACCATTTTTCAATTAAACCAATTTTATTATTATTTCCTTAAATATAAGTAGGGAGGGCGATTGTCCAGTCGTCCAAGCCAGGAGCAGCCACTGATAAAATACATACTCGTATCATTGTCCTAATATTATATTATATTATATTATATTATATTATATTATATTATATTATATTATATTATATTATATATTTATATTATATTATATTATATTAAACAATTTCCAACTGTTTTATAAATGTCCATAAATTAAAAAACACTCAATATATTATATTAACGTGATACTATTTATTTATATGGGAGTTTTTAGAAATTTTTAATAGGCGATATTGAAAAAATAAATTATTATTATTATTGTTATACTCTAACCCGATACGGTTGGAAGATGGTAGTGGTGTGTACACTTTGAGCCACCCTCTTTTATAAGTACTTATACACTTGTCCGTTTGGTATTATAAATTATAATATAGTAGTTGTATAAAACTTGTAACGTTGGTTAAACCGGTAATGATTGGATCGTCCTTGAACGACGCCGATCGAGTAAAGAACGAATACTTGTTGTTATTTTTTTCAAAGATCTACCCTCGATAACAGATAATATTAGATATTTGAGTTGCCACGATTCCCACCATTATAATAAAGTAAATGCAGGTACTGTATTCCTAAATGGAACAACAACAATGTCTTGGCGTCCCATGACGTTATAATATTGTTACTTATTTCTATATGTGTACGAAGAAACGAGTGACGGGTTGGCCCCCTTATTATATTAAATATATCTATATAACAACATTACTTTAGTATAATACAATCTAGTATATATATATTTGCCTGACGTTCGGTTTAACGCTTAGGTTCCCAAACTATGGTCCGCGAGCCATTGTGAGGTGGTCCGCGAGCCACACTTACAAAATGAAAAATCATTTTAATAATTTAATTTTCCTTTGAGACATAACACTAATTATTGACAATAGTGTATAGTACATCGTTTATTTATAAATTTATATTACATAGTTCTAAAATATGTAAAAAAAATAATTCTTATTTATAAGAAAAATTAGGTATAAAATTGAGGTGGTCCGTGACGTATCGGAAATTCTCCTAGTGGTCCGTAGTACTAAAAAGGTACTAGTACCTTGTAATGGGAACCACTGGTTTAACCGGACAGGTCTAGTATGGTAAGCGTGTTTCGGTGTTCGGAATAGCATTAGTTAAAAACTGACATTTTTTTTTTTTAATATTATTTCTTTAATAGATACTTTAATATATAATAGATTATTATAATTTATAATACTTTAAATTTTTAACACATTACACTTATGAAAAAATGAATATTAACTTAATTTTAAATTACACTATAAACAATTATTAATTTGTTTATCGTATTTTAATATAATTTATAATACTATTTTATATTAAACCAAAAAAATCAGAACACACAAAAAGTTCATTATTTAACTATATAATTAGAATTTGATCGGAAGGAAAAATGTACTGATTTTACATCGATATGTGTCTTTATTTTTTTTTTTTATGTCTAAAAACTATTTTTTTATGGAATAATGATCCAATTTTCACGAAAATCATATGTTTCCGGTTAGAAAAAAAAATGTAGTTGGTACTTTATTTGAGTCATTTTTCGAATTTCTCAAAATTGACCCTATCCGGTAGAAAAAACGATGAAAAAATGACGAAAAACCGGCATTTTTCACAAAAACTGAAATTTTGATGAATTCTATTCCCATATTTTACGATAACTCGGGCAATTTTGAAGTTTATACTTGAAAATTTTTTTGGGTGTTTAGATAGCTACTATAAATATGTGGTAAAATTTTGAAACCGTTACGTTAATTTTTCTACAAATAATTGACGATTACAACTAACAAGCTGTGTCACTAATACATTAACATATGACAAATCAATCATATCAGACAAATCAAAAGTAATGCACGAATACGGCAATCACCGGGTTGTGTAATTTATTCGATATACCTATTCAATAATTGTTCATGGGTTTTATCGGACCCGGCGGAGGCAATAAAAAGTGTCTTCCACGGCTAGCTTTTCACATGCGCGGTTCAAATAATTGTGCGTCTGTGTGAGTGTAATTTCGTGTACACAGGTTGCTACGGGTGGCAACTGAAATCGTGTCCTCCGCTACTTATCAAATATACCATATACGTACATAATAAATTAATAACATATGCCTACCAGCTGCCACAATGATTCGAGAGCGCTAGCCACTAGTTTGGCGATGCGTGTTTGCAACGACTATGTGCTGTGTGGGCACTGAACGTTAATTTAAAATATTCATATGTATTTATAATATAGGTATAGATATTTATATACGTATAGTAAAAATTTTATTTAAATTTTTAAAATTTTCCAATTTTTTATTTAATATAAATGATATACGAGTATATATCTAATATAAACACTTTTTTTTTAATTATTCCCATTTTTCAAGGGAAGCACCGGCTCCCTTGCCTCCCCGGGAAAACCGCCACTGTTATTTGGATCTTGGATAATCAGTTGCTTAAGAAATATTAGTGTTAAGATATTAATATTAGGTAACTGTTAGGTATTTTATAGTTTTTTTGTTAATGATGTCAAAATATTCAATTAAATAATATTGAATACATAATATATTAATAAATACTTAAATAATTATAATAATTATACACATATATAAATAGTTGAGTTTGTATAAGTTGAATTTTTCTTTTAATTTTAATTAATAAACATTCTAGTGATTATAATAAAATTATTTAAATAATAAAAAATATATCAGACTCGCATCTTGCATAAAATAACAAAAAATATTTTAAATATCCAATTTAAAAGTTAAATAATTAAAATTAGAACAATATAGTTTTTTATTTACATCTTGTATAATAGTGTAACATGGTAATAAAATTAGGTACAATTACAATAATTATTTTTAATACTTCACAATTATCATTTTAAATAATTTACTCAAATAAATAAAAAATTCAGTCCCACATCTTCCATGACTATACAATAAATTATTTAAAACATTCAATGTAGAAGTTAAAAAATTTAAAAAAAAATAGTCTTATACTTTATCCAAATTATGACAATGTGCCCAGTTATATTTATAAATTATAATACCTATCGTATTTTATAATTTTTTCCTCGATATATAAAATGCATATACCTAAAATATAGGTATATAATACGTATAAATGTGTAATAAATTATATAGTATACACGTCGTTTATATATTTATTATACGTCATACATGCCAATCCTCATAATTATACTAATTACTAGTTACTAATTAGTTATTTAAATGCAATAAGAACTATTGTTTAAATATATACGTATAATAGAACGTAAAATATTTTCACTTTATTGCCTTTTTTGTTTATAAAATGTATTTAGGATCGGTCAATTGGTAAAAAAAATCATAACGATATTGTTCGTTAAAGTGTAAAAAAATATACTTATCTACTTTAAGTTTTGAATACTATTCATTATATTTATATTATAGTAACATATGGGTACTGACAATAAAATAATTATTTATTTTGTACATTATGTTTCTTGTGTATTTTTATAATATTATTATGAATTTATAATACATTATTATCATTTGATTTCAATATGATAAATTTAAATTTAAATTTGTATTAGCATTTGTATTTGTATTTGTATTTTTTTTTTTTTTGTTATTATTTTTGTATATAAATTAATTTTCAAACCAATAATAATATTTTCGGACCTATCTATGTACACGTAAGTATTAATTATTTTATAACGTATTATAATTTATAATATAGTATAAGTATTATTAAATAATGAGTTTTATGATCTACCCTGAAATCTAAATGACTATATTTAATATTACCTATTATACTTTTGTATAGACATAGCTATTATATTTTGTAACGCTTCGTCTCTCATATTAATGGATATTATTAAAATGACCACATTCCTCAGATATTTTAATAATGATATCTGGCTATAAATTGTTATTTATAAATTTATAATGTATTTGACATTTATATTATACGGGCACTCTTCCTCGTATTTTGTCGAAGTCTTATCTTCTTCAATAATTTTAACAAATGACTGTGGCGTTATACCCTTATACATTATTATACCTTATCAATGCTTTATGAAAGGGACGGAGTTGACTCGTACAATCTTAAGAGGGTCAGAATATATCTTTTGTGATATATATAGTTTATGGAACTCAATAACCGGCAATTCGAATGAATCCTACAATAATGGGTGGGTACCTAAATGGTATTATAATATAGGTACCTATTGTATATTTCGGATAAACGTGCGTTTCTACGAGCCCGACCCTAATAAGGAATGCAGACAAATGGATAACAAAATGTTTATCGAATTGTTCATTATACCGAGAAACGCTCGAGAATTCCTGCAGCGAGTTAAAAACTCAAATAATAAGAGTGAGTACTACCTACTCGTAACGTCTTCGGACTTCGGTAATATAATATTTTATAACACTAGGTATGTATATAATATATATTTTGTGTATAGAACTATAGAGTGTTTAAAAATATTATCCGGCATCCATGACGAAAATTCATCAGTTATGATTTCATTTTTCTGGATTTTAGTATTATATTACTACTTAATAATATAAGGTCCATTGTATAATATGCATACGAAGACGAGAAAAAGTAATGTTATTATCCCGTAATTATTCTGTATTCGTCGAGCACCCGATGTATAAGCGTATAATATATTATAATTCTATAGTCACACTTTATACATTTTATATTCTTCAACAATAGTTAACGAATAACGTCAAACAGACGAGCTTATACACGTTTGTACCTACATTGTACATAATATGTGTATAATAATATAAAATAACCCAATAATAGTTATTCACTTCAAATATATAGAAACTATATAAAAAAAAAAAAAAAAATATATATTTTTAAATAATATATATATATATGTATAAAAAATAAATTTCGTTTAATGATATTATCTGTAGCTATAAAAAGCATATAATATAATTATTTATTTACTACTGCCATAAGATAATATAATACATTTATTTTACTAGACAATTTGAGTAGGTGATTCAATAAATTCAAAGCGTATAAACATGTTCTGAACACATTTTATTGTTCGTATATAATATACTATGTATATAAATTATACGATATAGGTATTATATTTGAAAAAAAATACTAAACGGAAAATAATTATATAATCCTGTTCCTGGCAAGAATTACCATAATATAATAGGTATAACTTTTAGTATAATACCTACGGATAAAAAATAAAATATGTATAAGTTCTTGTAGAGCAGTGGTTCCCAACCTTTTTGGTACTACGGACCACTAAGAGAACTTCCGATGTGTCACGGACCACCTAAATTTTATAACTTATTTTTCTTATAAATAAGAATAATTTTTTTTCACATATTTTAGAATTATGTGATATCAGGGGTGGTTCCAGAGTATTTATACGTAATAATGTAATTTTGCTTTTAACAGTACCTATACAATTTTTTAAATACGGTCCTGAGAGGGGGCCGTGGCCCCTGGAACCACCCCTGTGTAATATGAATTTATTAATAAACGACGTACTATACACGATTGTCAATAATTATTGTTATGCCTCAAAGGAAAATTAAATTATTAAAATATTTTTACATTTTTTAAGTGTGACTCGCGGACCACCTCACAATAGCTTGCGGACCATAGATTGGGAACCTATGTTGTAGAGTAAGAGCCCGATTTATATACCTGTATTTTGACCGTAATATAATAATTAATCCCCAATGTCAATTATAATATGGTATATATACAATATACATAGGTATATTATATTATATTGTGCGTGTGGGTGTGTGTGTGTGAGTGTGTGTACATATTATTACATGAGCATGTAATAATTTACAAATTCAAATTAGTTATAGTATTAAGTGAGTCTTGCATATTATATTATTTTTTATTAGATTTAACCATATACATAAAGCAAATTATTTTTTTATACATAATCAATTTTTGTCCAATATAATAATTTTATATAATATATTTACGTATTAATGAAATACGATTTTATTTTATTCGTATAATATTTGTATGTTTTATGTGTGATTAACTGTAATACATTTTGTGTCACATGGACTCGAAATAAATTTCAATAAAGAAATTCATGTTTGTTTTAAAGAGGAAAGTGTTGATTTTTTTATTAACATTTGAATATAATGAATAATGATAAATCTTTACATTTGTGAAAACGATTTTGAGCGGCGGAGTTCATCCGATAATATGTGTAATGATTAAAATGTTTAAATTTATCAGTTTCTACGTTCAGTATAATTATCCTTAAATCCCGAAATTAGACATCCAAATACCAAAATCTGACAGTACTACGCTCAAAATCGTTTTTCGAATGTAATGATTTATCATTGCATTCAAATGTTAATCAAAATTCAAAACTATATCCTCTTTACACCTGTGCTCTTCCATCATCGCCCCCTTATAATATTGCTATAAAATGCTTATTATTTATAAATACATTTGATACCTATTGATTTAAAATTTAAATATTAATAATTATTTAAATTGACAATATTATCATAAATCTTTATATACATTATACCTATTATATTTGAATATTTCCATTATATTAAAAATATAATAAAATGATAGGTAGGTGTTATAACTGCACAGGTATCGAAATCGAACCAATAATAATATTGTTACCCGGATGGTATACGATAATAATGTGCGTACATCATATACGGCCGCTGTGCTCGAGCGATACGATTATACGAATAGTCGTCCGTTTTAACAATGAACAAAATATAAACTAAATTAGAGAGGAAGAAACTCGGTAATAATACGGCCGCCGGTGCGATACGAATAGTCGCACGATGCTCTACGATATAATGAATTATGTGTATTTATTATTTAAAAATATTTATACGTAATATAATAATTTATATATTTTATTCTATATTTATATATATTTTTTATATTAGGTATATTATTTATAATAATTCTAGTATTTTCCAACGTTTACGTGTGATCATAATATCCATAATATTTACGTAGTATCTGACAACTGTTGAATACAATTATATTATAATTTAAAATATATTATTTAATATTATTATGTTAATTTATAATAAAAACAATTTTAAAAATATATAAATATAAACGTTTGTTATTAATCTTCCCTTTTAATTTTAATTCGTTTCACATAAACTCAATTAATTTTTATTAATAATTAATAATAATAAAGAATAATATTGCATGAAATAATATAATCGTTTTAGTAGATTCGGGAAATTATCGAGTCGGAATTCCAAAATCCGATAGTGTTCCTCCGATTTAATCTAATATGTAAAAATATATTTTATTTGTAATATAGTGTGCGACTGAATAATTGTTAACTTTAATTAATAAACACAAGAAAACTGATTAATAATATTGTATTATTTAATTTTATAATTTAGTAATTTTTGATTGCCCTCCCAATTTCAACCTAACCCATGAGCCGCCACTGGATTTTATTTAACATTATTGTAATGATATTATGAAATATCATCATTTATTTTCTTAATTGTACAAATAAAATATAATATAAGATGATACCATTGTTAATATAACGGCCGACTTTTTGTCGAATTTTATTTTATGTAATAAACGGATCTACATGCATTGAAACACCGTCACGGTTTGAACAGGAAGTAAAATTATCCCTTTAACATAAAATGTGCCGACTTTTTTAATACGACGACAATATACGAATAGTTCAAATATTACAATAAACGTGTTCATACATTATTTCAAGCGTAGGCGGCGGCGCCGGAATCGGCGACATTCATTCAATATACAATATAGTAATGCCTTTCTAAAATTTGGTAAAAAGAAGAGAACACGGTCGGCGAGTCAATAATTAATAAAAGAAAAAACCGTTAGACAGCTCTTTCAACAAAAATTCTGTAAACAAAATAATAGGCCTATGATCTCACCGATACGTGTCTCCGAAGTCCGAGTCCATCTTATATCAATTTTTTACAATTCGAATAAAACTATTCTAAAACCATTTAATTCATCTACTCGTCGGCAAAATCCCTTCAAAGATTGGACTCGAAAAGGCATAAATATGACCCAGTAAGACCAACTCGCCCCCAATCAATTTCTAGTCAGTGCACAGCGCTCATCTGTATTCTCGACTATCATCACGCGATATAGGTACATCACGAGAGAGAACATATTTTTGGAGATTGTTGACGGTGTTTCGGCATTGGAAGATCCATTCACCAATAATTTCACCGGAATTGTTTATTCCTTACACGACCTGCGAGTTCACCTACACCTTCTGGTAACCATCGCTGGATTTAAGGTAGTGGTTAATATTATTTTTTTATGTCGCTTTTGTGCTGAGTGAATCGTTTGATTCATGAAGTCACAAAGTTACAATTAACACGCTTGTAAGATTTTATTATCTAATTAAACACTAAAAAAAGGAAATATATATTTATAAAAAAAAGAAAACTATAATTTAATTTCATCTAGAAAAATTAATATATATAATAAAATAAAATAATATAGCTCGCATAAAAAGAAAAGGGAATAAATAATTGTTACGTGTCGAAATAAACTCCTCTCTCAAATATAATTCGAGACAGATTTAAATCTTTATTTTATAATAAAAAAATTATAATTATAATCGATTAAGTATAAATAATAAAAATTAACTTCAAATAAAAATACATTTATTAAATAAAATAATTGAATTAGTCTAAATACGTTTGTTGTCATATTTACTATATATCCAAGGGTGCCCATAGGAAAATTTTCAAAGGGGGACAAAATTTTAATTTATTCATCTATTTAATAATAGGTTTAGCCATGAGATAGAAATAGGTTTCTAATATAATAGAAATTAATATATATATAATTTCAAATTATACTATTACATTATGTAAACCGAACTGGAAGATTATGAAAAATATTAATAATTATTCAATCATTATTCAAATAATAATTTAATTTAATATATTATATATATATTAGATAAATCGAACACTTAACATTTTAGATTCTAAGCGAAGCGAAGAATGTATTAGATTTACAATGATGTGTGTCTTTTATGTTTTTTTGTTTTTAAGTATGAAGACTACCCGAAATAATGCTCCGATTTGCACGAATTATAGCATATGTTTCCGGTTGATAAGTGGATGTAGTTGGTACTTCATTTACGTTATTTTTCGAATTTCTCAAAATTGAACCTAAGTGGTAGAAAAAACGCCATTTTTCAAGAAAACTGAAATTTTGTCGAATTCGATTTCAATATTTCATGATAACACAGGCAATTTTAAAATTAGACTTGAAAAAAAAATTATTGGGTGTTCACATAAGTACTATATATATCTGGTAAAATTTTGGAACCGTTATGTTAATTTTTCTACAAAATATAGGACTTTGAATATTTCGTAAAATTCTCGTTTTTATATGTATATAATGTTTTATTCCAGGGGAGGGACATGTCCCTCCATTGCCCCCCCCATATGGGCGCCCATGTATATATCATATATATCTTGGTAACTTTCGGATTTACTTACGGATTTATAAGGTAGTAACACATAATCATAACTCATAACATAATCAGCATAACATAATCTTAACATCATTCATATTTTTATATCAATTCATAATTAATATATTTAATTAACAATATTACTCTTTTTCTTATTTTTCTTTGTTTTTCGTGTTATTACCTACATTATTGTAAAATATTGAAATATAATATAATATAAATACTTGAGATAATTGTTTATCCTCTAATTTTAACTTGAAACACCTATGAAAAAATTTATAATTGATGTATAGTACTTAAGTGAACACCCAATAACATTTTCAAGTCTCTAACTTTTAAACTGCCTGAGTTATCGTGAAATATTGAAATCGAATTTATCAAAATTTCAGGTTTCGTGAAAAATGCCGTTTTTTCGTCATTTATTGTTCGTTATTCTATTGTATAGAGTCAATTTTGAGAAATTCGAAAAAATGACTTATAAAGTACAACTACATCTACTTTCTAACCGGAAACATATGCTATTCGTAAAAATCGAAGCATTATTTCGGGTAGTAAGTGTCTTTAAACATAAAAAATAAAAAAAAGACACATCATTGAAAAACCAATATATTTTTCAATTCGCTCAAAATCTAAACAATTATACATTATTTAATACAATAATTACTATAATAAAACTATAATTACGTAATAACTATTTATTTTGTTTAAATAATATGACTAGTTAAAAAATGTTGGTAGATATAAATAATAATTATTTATTTGATTACCTATACCTACCTAAATAAATAGAATTAATATTATTTCTTTAAGGACATACCACATACACATAAAGTAATAATATTATGTAGGAAAATACGTACACTAAAAAGGATAATTTTATATAATAATCATTATATCATTAGATATTTATAAAATATTGCCTGAATTAGCTTGTAATATTGAAATCAAATTCGTCGAAATTTCAGTTTTCATGGAAAATGCCGTTATAGTCGTTATGTCGTTTTTCTATCGCAGTGATTCTCAACCGGGGTGACATAAATTATTGAAGGTATAAGAAAAAAATAAGAAAAATAATATTTTTTTAAATAAAAACTTACTGTATTAATGACCATTACGTCGGAGTAACCTCTGTTGTTTAATAATGACCTTGATATCCAATACATAATATAATTACTGTATATTTCGATTGTAGGGTGACCAAGTATATAATAATCGTTAATAAAGGTGATACAAATCAAAAAGGTTGAGAACCACTGTTTAATAAGGACAATTTTGAGAAATTCAAAAAATGACTTAAATAAAGTAGAAACTACATCCATTTTCCAACGGGAAGCAAATGTTATTCGTGAAAATCAGAGCATTATTTCGGGTAGTAAAATCATACTGCAATAATAGCCAAAATTATTGACTTCTCGGAACGAAAGTCTGTTAAATATTATATTATAATATTCGTAGGCTACAAAAAAAAAGATACACTATTGTATGGTCGTAGTTATACAAATTATAATCGAAGTAACACGTGCAATTGAACGAATGTTGGATGTTCTCTTCTTCCGAGATCAAGGCAATATCATAATGTTATCGTGAGATGAATGCTAAACCGACGGTCGTTTTTTTGTTATATACTCGTATATACAATTATAAAACTATAATATAATTATTTTTAACGCATATGTTTCCCCGATGGTATAATATAATAATAATAATAATAATAATATATATACTACCTACTACAGTACTACATTATATACTATAAAGCATTATTATCATTTATCATTATACAAAAGAAACGAACACGGACAAATACATTGAACGGTCAAATTATTTCTTTTTTGACCTGCCGATTATAGAAACCCAAACGTTGAATACCAGACGTCTAAAATGAATAATGTGCGACTGTATTAGTGTTATCTCGTGTGTTGTACAATAATACAATATACATACATTATAGCATCCGACCCTTATAATGACTTCGGTCGTAACGCCCTAACACATATAAGATAAAAATGTTTATTATATCTCGTTATTTATTTTACCAAGAATTTCAGAACGAGCCTCAATACCAGGAATAACCTACCGTGTATTCAACAATATTGTTGCTATAACACAATTTTATATACAGATCATGCAGAGTGTTAAAATGGAATAGGGTAGTGTAGAAAGAACGGTCAATAAACGATACGTATAACAATTATTGTATTATTATATGATATACGTAGATACATGGAACTTGTATATATTTTAGTAAATAAATAATATATATATATATAATGGCTATGGCAATGGGCTATATATTTTAGTTTTAGAATATTACAAACAAAAAAGATATTTATTACAATAAATAGAATAATAAAAAAATAAATATATTATTTTATTTTCATATTCATAACATTTCATTTGATTATGTAAAATACATATGATATTGTATAAATTAAAATAGAACTATAAATGTTAAAATCAAAATATTTTTAATAAAATAGGTATTGGTACTTACCTGTATATTAAAATAATAAGGTAGGGCCCAAAGGCAGTTACTAAAATGGGTTGTTTTCTAAATAATAAAGTGGTACCAGACATAAATATAACTTAGAATAATAGAAAATTTATGATTAAAAAGACCGAAGCCACTTAAGCAGTGGCGTATTTACGAGTACGTTAAATTTAAAATACGTATTTGAGTGTTTACTTAAACATATTTAAATATTTTACTCAGTACTTTACAAGACCGACTAATCAATATTCAAAATTCTAATAATGTGTTACCTATTAAAATATATTAATTTTTAAAATACATTAATTTCGTTGCCTTATAGATTGGTACGACAGCGTCGGCGCGATTAAGGAAAACTAGGGATTCTTCATGTTTTTATTTTCATAAATTTATACCTTGCGCAGCACTTACCGGCTTCAGATGCCCGAAACCGGAAAGGCGGAAACACATTCTGCGACTAGTTTGGGACATAATTACTGAAAAGCAGTGGCGTGCGGCGATATTTTATGTTGGGTAAGCGCTAAAATAAAATTTCAAGTTAAAACACACCAACTGTACTAATTAAGACACGAAATTTTTCTTAATACTACATAAACTATTTATTCAATTATACGTTTGCTCACATACATAGTTAATAAAAAAATATTTTAATTTTAGTTATTGTCGAGTATAATAACAAGAATGTTATGTATGATGAGTCTACCTATGTAAAAAGACTACAAAATATAATAGTACTTATACTAAATATATTTATAGTATTATAGTATACAAAAAGTTGGAAATATTATTCTCATTTTAAATATTGTTTTTACTAGGCAAAGATTTTAAATTTTTATAATTTTAAAGATTTTCAATGTTAATTTTTTACAAGTTTATAGCAAAAAGTCAATATTTAATTTCCAACGTTTAGTAGTACAATACTATATGAATTTAAAATTTTTCTCTGAATTAAATTCCGAATATTCTTAGTCTTTAAAATTTTATCCGGTTTTATGGTCTAAATCAAAGAAAAAAGAGGTGACCACCAGTCCTTATATATATATTTTATTACAATGTCTTCAACTACTACAATTATATATAATTATTTTAATTTAAAATAATGAAGAACTTTCAATTTTTTTCTATACGTACCATTGTACCTATTTATTTATTATAATATTATAATTAAATGAATAATAATTTCAATTTAAAATATTAATACATTAATGTACTTAATATAAATCTTCATATTGTCTGTTGAGTATACTTAAAAAAAAATTAAAATAAATTATTAAAATAAAATCGTTTTAAAATTAAACTGGTAAATCTTAATATTAAATTACTCATTGATAAAAATGACTTTTTCTAGTGGCGAGTGGCGGCTCGTGATCACTGATCAAGAGAGTGCAAATTTAAATATATTTCTTTATATAAAAAAAATAACATATAATACACATATTACATATATTAATAATATTAATACTTTATTTTTAATACACATTATAATATTAAGAAATTATTTTATACGTCGGGTTTTTGTTGATAAAAAATTAAAAAAGAAATTTATATATCAACACACAATGCACACGTAACGCCTTGCGTATAACAGTTCAAATAAAAATGAAATTATAATGGTATATAGGTATAAAATTATAATAGAATAGGAAGTCTTATAGTAGTTATAGTTATAACAATATTTCAAATAAAATAATATTAGCAATCATTCAATTTATTCTTCCTGTTAAATGACTAAAAATAATGTTTTATGTCACAGCTACGTGTTTATGAATTGGAAATACTGAAAAAATAAAATCTATATTATTTATATAATACCTACGTTGTAATTTTAACGCGTTGGGTCGTCCAAATACTTGCATGAGAAATTGGTTTAGATCTATAATCACGGGCATGATCACGCGTATGGGTACTCGTATTATTATACTTGGACGACGAAATATTTTGTCTTACGTTCCTACCCAAAATTATATGTAAAAACACGTTTTTGTAAAGGTAAACACGTAGACACTTATTCGAACTTTGTACCAACCTAACCAATTGTTAGAATATAAAGAATATATAGATTTTATTACAATGTCTTCTTCATTTACTACAATTATATATATTTTTTTAATTTTATAAATGAAGAACTTACAATTTTTTGTATATGTACCATTGTACCTATTTATTTATTATATTATAATTACTACTAATGAATAATAATTTTAATTTAAAATTAAATAATATTAAATTAATACATTAATGTACCTAATGTAAATCTTCATATTGTAAATGTAAAATAACATTTAAATTTGAATAATAGACTTACTACTCAGGAGTTTTAATTTTTGAATATTTTATAGCCATATATTTTCATTTTTCATCATTTTCATGTAACAAATTTATAGCGAATTAAAATATATAAAGTTCGAATAAAGATGCTTTATTTTTATTTAATCATAAATTAAAACATTATACAGCAGTACACGTTTTTATTTACAAATATTAAAATAGTTTTTAGTAGTTATAGCTTATAGCTTATAGTTATAAGAATATTCCAAATAAAATAATATTAGCAAACATTCAATTTAATCATCCTGTCAAATGACTAAATATAATGTGTTATGTCACAGCTACGTGTTTATGAATTGGAAATACTGGAAAAATAAAATCCATGTTATTTATATAATACGTTGTAATTTTAACGCGTTGGGTCGTCCAAATACTTGCATGAAAAATCAGATTAGATGTATACGCACGGGCATGATCACGCGTATAGTAATGTATTATACTACGAATGGGTACTCGTATTATTATAACTGGACGACGAAATATTTCATCCTACGTTCCCATCCAAAATTATATGTAAAAACACGTTTTTGTAAAGGTAAACACGTAGACACTTATTCGAACTTTGTACCAACCTAACCAATTGTATTATTATTTCCTTAAATGTAAGTAGGGAGGCAGGGTCGTAGATACGGGGGTTAGGGGGTTAACCCCCCCTTATACATTTAACAATATGAAAAATATAGTTGTATATTATACTCATTTTAACATTTTTAGTTTTTTTTCCTATGGTAAAATCGTGGTAGAGGTTTTTTTTTTGCTTTTAACCCCCCCCCCCCCATATACAATTCTTGTCTACGGCACTGTAGGGAGGGCGATCGTCCAGTCGTCCAAGCCAGGAGTCGTCACTGACTTTTTCATAAACAATTAAAATGTAAAATAACTTTTAAATTTTAATGTTAGACTTACTACTCAGGAGTTTTATTTTTTGAATATTTTATGGCCATATATTTTGTTTCATGTCACAAATTTATAGGGAATTAAAATATGTAAATTTCCAATAAAGACGCTTTATTATAATTTAATAATAAATGTAAACATTATTCAGCAGTACATGTTTTTATTTACAAATATTAAAATATAGTAATTTTTGTTACAAGAACAACATAAATAAATTTATTATTATTATATCTTTTGTAATGAGAGAATAAAAATTGTAAAATTTTTGCCCCGGGTGAGGATCGAACTCACGACCTTAAGATTATGAGACTTACGCGCTGCCTACTGCGCTACCGAGGCCCTTGTCTTCATGGGTTAATATTATATTACTTTAGTTCACAAATCGATTATATTAATAAAAAATTAATTCTTATTACATATTATTAAATTATTATTCTTTAGGAGTACTATTTTTTATATTATTATATCATTATAATTTTTAGGTTTTTGTTTTTTATTAATGTTTATTTTATAAGTTATCAATATGAAATAATGTAATTTTAGATTTCTTTATATTATAAAGAAATCTTTTAAGACAATTTACCTACATTATAAAGTTTATAATGTAAATTGTAATAATGTATGTTTAAAGTTGAATTATTAATAATTAATAAATTAGTGAGATTAATCTAATTTTTATTTGACCATACCCCTAAAAAAATCTTTTTGGCTACGTGCCACAAAGGCGTAAGCGAAGAATTTATTGGTTTTACAATGATATGTGTATCTTTTTTTTTTTTTAAATAAGGGGATAACTAGATAACTGATAAAAAAACTTGTTTGATATAAATTTTTTAAAAGTAATATATATTAGAAAAATTATTAATTATTGTAAAATTTTGGAACCGTTTGTTTAATTTTTCTTCAAAATATAGGACATTGAATATTTCGAAAAATTCTCGTTTTTTTATGTATAAAACGTTTGATGAAATTATCAACAGGGCCGGAGAGAGGGTGGGGCAGGAGGGGCTAGAGCCCCAGGGCCCGGGTCTTTAGAGAGGCCCGTCGTTTCAAACTTAAGTGTAAAATAAGTTATATTATAAATTTATAAGCATATTTTAATAGATTAAATTAATTTTTTTCTTCTGCAAGTAATTGAAATAATTTTTAATTCAATTGACGAAATACGCTTATAGCAGTGGCGTAGCGTGGGTTTCATAAAAGTGTATGCGTTAAAAATAAATAATACTATTTATCAGGTTGTGGGGGAAGAAGCTTTATTGCCACGCACGACGCACCCTTTCGATTTCTAGAAATTAAATTTTAAATCGAATATATTAATATTACATTACATTAATTTGTAAAAAAATACGTCATTTAAATTGTAATATTTTAGAATAATTAAATAACCCGTCATATAAATTAAAAATAAGTCACCTTTTAATTATTGCAACTATATACCTAGTAATATCATTAATAAAAAATAAAATAAAAAAGACAGAATAGAGTTTTATTTGATTCATTTTAATTGGTTTTAATTGATGAAAGTTATTAAGATCATTGAAACCATGTTTAGTCCAAATATTTTCTTCGCGGGAAAAAATAATGTAAGGCAACAATATAGTTTATTTGTTTTTTTACAACCTAATTCTTATCACTTATAAGTACTAATATTCATAATTAAATGTTCGAATATAATTTTTAGATTTTGTCATTAAATAAGGTAATTTGGGCGTTGGTTTTCCTACCTCAATGATACGTTTTTTATTATCGAAATTAAGAGAACCGAAAGGTTATAACAATAATTTTTCAATTGTACAATCACAAACCGTATCCATCATAATAGATAAATAATTTATACTCGTATATTATAATTATAATATTATATAATTATTATATTATTATTTATATATAATTTATATTATATATTAATAATTTATTATATAGTTTGAATAATCAAAATTCACTATTTATTTTAATTTAATCAATATTATATAAACGTAATATAACTCATCTGCGGCCAGCGCGTTATAAAAGCATGGCGACTAACAGCATAGCGTTAGCGTATGCAATATTATACAAGCATACACGAGTTGACACTACAACACAACGAATGTAGATAGAATATAGATAATAAAAACTTGTTTTGTCGTATTATCGATATATTATTTTCCCACTGAATACGAGTATGCGAATGACAACATGCATACTGTGCCGTAACAGCGTATACAATTGGACAATACACTAATTTATAAATAATTATTATAGGTTTAGTAATGCTACACGGTTATGGCGTAGTAATACCTTTTAATAACTAGCCCCTATATTATAGAATTCCAAACAATATCAAATAAAATCTATATGATTTGTACCATACCATAAATTTTATAACAATATTGAAAAAATTATTTCTAATGTACAAGAAATAAAATAATAAATGCCTACTAATACTATGACTGATTTTGAAGTGTATGCTGTGCCTATAGCCTATATAAGCCTTATAGCTATATTAATAATTGTCGTCAGTAGTTTAATATAATATATATTCGTCCGAGTGCCCGATAAAGTCTATTTTAAGAGTTTTTTAGAAAAATACCACTCGGACACAAATATTACAGCAACACATAATACGTCCGTCTTTTGTCGTTGTCGTAAATTATTATAATTTGAATTTTTCTTAAAACATATTGTGTTTAATTAGACCGTTAAATACAGTACCAACTATTGGTTTTACAGTTTTCAAACCCACCAGTGTTTGTGTTGTTTTATTTTACTGGGTTGCTGTTTCTCCTTTTCCAATTTTTTCCGTAACTGCGGTTACTTTTGTGCAGGCACGTAGCCAGAAAATATTACTTAGGTGGGCCAATATATTTATAGTCTCCCCCTATTATAAAATTTTTATAATTATATACCTTATATAAAGATTATAGGTATTTGATGAATATTAACTCATTATAGTATTAATTATACTTATACACAATCGAATATAGTCAAAAACAAATTAAGTGGCCCAGTGCCAATGTGTTTTTATATACAAAATACAAAACCGGTCAAAACTTATAAACCTTACGAGAAAAATTCTCACGTCTTATAAAATGGTAATTAAAATTTTTATAAAATGGTCAATATTGTTGGAAAACAAATTATAAATAAGAATGAAATTGAAAATAACAAATAAAATGTTTGATAATGATTTTTAATGTATACATTCTGTTTTCTGGATTCCCAAGTCCCAATACAACATTTTGCACTATTTATAGATAATTATACAATGTGTAGAATAACCATTGAGTAACTAAATGATAATAGCACTGTTATAGTGTAATTATAAAACGATTGCCGCGATTGTTGACGGGTTTTTAACAAATTCCAACAACTGCAACAACCATAATAGTATTTACCATTTATAATAAATTATATAAAATTATTAATAACAATAATAATTATATAGATAACATTATATTGACATTAGTATTATAGTCTATAGATGAATATTATTTATATGCAGGTATTATAATTTTAACTTTCATGTCACAGAATAGCATATATTTATGTTCAAATTATTACTATAATCTAAATTTCTCACAATGAATCAAATATTTAAATTGTTTCATACACGTCGATTGGGGCCAGTTCACAACCACCTTAGTGGTGATTATCGGTTTACGGTTTACCATCAAAGTGAGTCTATACTCAAGTTCTTTACAGTACGAAGATCGTCGGGCCTGTTGTCACCCGTAAGTCCGCCAACACCTGAAGGTGTGTGAGAGGCCAATCCAGGACATCGAGTTTCAACCCACCACCATAGTTATCAGCCATCGTCGTCTCATTATCATTTTCAGCTACCGTAGTATTAATTTGTGTTGTTTTTTGTTGTTTACATTTTAGTTATTTTATAATAGTAAGTAGGTGTTGTACAGTTGTGTCTAGTGTGACCATTGTACTAACCGGTCACACAATTTCCCGCTGCACCGTAAAAAAATAATCAATATAATTGCCCCTTGTCGATAGTTACTAAATACGCATACATGTAATTCTAGTTACCAACCCTCCGCTGTTGCTGTTAGTTTTTTTCCTTTCATTTATTCTTTGTTTCTTGTTTTCTCGTGTGTTTCTTTTGTGAGTTCTTACCTCACTGGTCCTTCGGCTTTATAAAACACTTTCATAAAACACTCAACAACAGTATTTTATCTTATTATCGTTAATCGAATAAAGTTTTCGATAATAATAATACCTGTATTGTAAATAATATTATACTTTATACTTTTATACCTGTAAAAACGTATTATAATTAAAATGACAAATTTATAGATTTTAAATTAAATAAAAGTGTTTGTTTATTTACATACTATTATACTTATAATTATTTTAAATTAAAATTTTTAGAATTTTTTAAAATTTAAAATTGTATATTTATTATTTGTATATTTCTACATGTATAGTTCTAGTAACTCTATACACTATACCTTCAACATCTTTCATTATTAATTATTGGCACACTCTAATGTTGAACCCTGGTTCCGCCTATGAACCTTACCTAACCTCGATACCTGGATATTGGGCCTCTTAAATAAAACATATTATGTTAAAATTATATTCTATAAAATACTGATTGTCCCAAGAATTTCAATATAGTATTTCCCAGTTATTTGATGTTGTTGACAACAAAATGTTTGTACTAAATACTGATACGGGTTTAAATTGTATAAATAATTGTATTTTCATTAAACCCAAATCTCTCTCAAAAACAATCCTAGTTGCGTCACTGTCAACGATTACAATTTACAACTGCAACACAACTACATCAACTGTAGATTCAACAACAACCGTCAACTATTATTAATAATTTATTATATATTGGAAAAATGGCAACTGTAATTACATATTATTAATATACATATTATGTAATTACCTATTACAATTGAATTGAATAAAAGCATTACAAGTATTACAATAAATATTTTTAAAAATTAGAATTTTATTTTTATTGACTTTACATTAAAATACAGATAAAAAAAAAAAATTTACACTTATTATCTATTAAACAATTTAGTTTTAACATAATATTCAGCTTTACAAATCATTAATGTGTGTCCACCACCTTACACACATGACACATGATATATATTTAGTTGATAGTTATTAAGTTGATAATTATTAAATATTTATGTTCAATTTGATTATCTATATATATTATTAAAATATTATTATATACCGGTCAAGCTACCGTCATTGTCGATTATTATTATATATAATATAATTATATGAAGTTGATAATGTAAAATTGATTAAATAAAATTATTTATTAAATTTTGTTTTTTAAATATTTAAATTTGTATTTGTATTAATTAAAATAAAATATTTAATTACTATGCTTTATAAATTTTAAACAATAAATTGTTAAAGTGTTTAAAATTTATTTAATATTATATGAGAATAATAAATTATAAAATATATAAGCGAGAAGCACGTAAGGTACTCTTGTGTACTTCATTATAAATTGCCAACATATCTGCTTATTCATTATTACTATAAATAGCAGGCATTTTAAAGGAAATAAAAACGTATTAATATAATTATAAAATAGGATTTTTAATAAATAATAAATTGTACAAAATTTTATGTACGCACAATTTACAACATAATATAGCTTATAGGAAATACATTGAAACCTCATCTGTAGTGGAATTCATAGCTATTATAAAACTGGTAATTTTTGCATGCAAAATTATGTGTGAGCTGAATTATTGCCTAACGGATAAAATTGTTGTTTTCTATTAACTTGGTGAACTTATCTTTAATAAAATATTTACTTTTTACTAATATTTATACAAAAAAGTATGAAAATGTATGAAGATGTTGGTACACTTTACAATGAGTATATATATGTAAAAAAAAAAGATTATTCAGTTTCAGAATTAGAATTTTATAAAAATTAATTTATAGCATCTTTACAAGAAATGGACACGTTAAAACAGCTACCTATGTGTACAGTGTAATTATTATTAAATTATAATATTACAGTAGACTGAAATTAACATTTAAAACTTAAATAATTTATTAATATTTATAATTAAAACACTTAATAATTACATAATGTGTCTTACTCTTACTTATAGCAATAGCAATGTTAATGCTTTACAAAATAAAATCAATAAGAATAAGATTGAATAGATTTAAAAGATGAGATATATAAATTTGATTTTGAAAATAAATCTCTTAGTGATGAAATAGTAAGTAATACTATAAGTACAATAATCATTATTATAAATATTACACAAATAGTAATCAAATATCACAGTTAAATTTATATAGAATATATTTAAATTTTTTTTTTTTTTTTACTAAATAACAATCTATAATTAAATTAAAATCTTAATATTTCATTAGTCAAATCCTCAAGACTCACCCTGTATATACAATATACCTATATTATATTATATATTATAATATAATATAATATAATATAAGATTATTTAATAATATAATATATTATAATATATATAATATATTATTTATATATGTATATTTCTAGTTTACAGGGCTCCTTTTTTTTTGCGATTTTTTTTTTTTTTTGTTCTTATGTAGTTTTATTTGAAAAAAATAATCTGGTACAATCTGAATCTTGTGCAATCGATTATTTTCGAAATTATAGAGCTTTTATTATTATAGCAATTTGAAATTTCATGATTTTATAAGATTAAATTAAATAATCCATTTTAATAACAATTATCCAACGAACGTTATTTCCTAGTCCCTAGTGGTTTAGTGCGTCACACTTTTATTCAATATACCTACCTCAAGTTCGATCCTAGCATAAATAAATAAAGTTTCCTCACTTTTTTCGAACACTTAAATTTTTTTGCGCATTTTACTACTTTATTAAATCAATTTTGATTATTTATACTCACATAATGGGTACCAATCATTAAATAAATATCTAAAGGTCTCGCAAAGCGAGGTTTTAGGTCACACGAAACAACTGCCCATAGGCGTACTGAGTTGGGGGCTTGGGGGCTTAGCCCCCTGATTGATAATTAGTCCCCCCAAAATTATTTGAGGCTATCTGATTTAAAAATATTTAACATTAGAAAATAAAAATGGTTTATTGTTAGTTTGTTACGATTACTAACTACGAAGTTACGAATAATTACTAGGTATATTTAAAATATATTTTAAACATTTTCTAATAAATAAAATTGTGATTTTATTAATCTGTACTTATTTTATTATGTTGATAGGTATATAATAAAAACTTAACAATAAAAAATGTAGTTTATATTTGAAAAAAATTTAATTTTTTTTTTTTAATTTTGTACAAATTTGTAATGCATAATGAATATTTCGCCATTTTTATCATGCATATTTGCATTTTTAATTTTTTTTTATACTTTTTTCCTATTTTATTTAAAAATAAATTTGTGTATTATGATATTATATCTGTATTTAATTTATTAGACTGTATATTATGTAGGTACCTATAACATTAATAAGTGTAAGTTAATTAATAAGTACTAATAATAGTGTGGTCGGGCGGTCGGGGGTCGTCTCCAAAAACCCTTAAATTATACAAAACTAGTTGGAGGGCTACAGCCCCCCCTACAAATTTATCAATCTTACGCCTATGCAACTGCCTATCCGCACGGGTATCCATTCTATGAGGTTGGTATGCTTTAGTACCATCCTCACGAAAACTGCCGCAAGGCACTTGAAAAGAACTTGGCAATTTTTTTTTTTTTGTATCTTAAGCATATCAAATAAATAATCAAAATTGATATATGAAGTAGGAAAAATGCTCAAAAAAAATTTAAATTTTTGAAGAAAATGCAAAAAGTTTAGTCGACTATGATAGTTTCGAACTCGAGGTCTCGAATAAAAGTATGATACTATACTCTATTCAGAATAACCTTGCCAACGGGTCGGACGAAAACTCGTCCGGTTCGCGCATGTTTTTTGCCACGGTGAGAGCTGATGTTTGTCGTGTGGCCGCCGTAGACGCGCCGCATGTTTATACGTAGTGAACAATAATATCGTATGTTTTCTCGATTCCTAATTGTTTAAATATTTAAGTAATTTTTGTAAATAACTGTTTAAATATAATATATATATTGAATTTTTTAAAAAATATAAATAATTTTTGTAAATAACTGTTTAAATATAATATATATATATATATTGAATTTTTTAAAAAAATATAAATAATTTTTGCAAATATGAAATTTATATTAATTTTTTTTAATTTTAATTTCCTACTAACATTATAATGTGTATTGATATCTATTTGGTTTTAATAATAATTGTATACAACGTATATTGTAACGTATTTGTGTTTGGTGCAGATCAATAAGGTAGAAGTACTAGAAGTACAATGTACAAGAAATAGTGAAAAAAAAAAAAATAGAATATACAATATTACTTTAATACGTATTATATGTATTATGCGTAATATTTTATAATAATTATTATGATCGTCTGTATACACGGCGGCGGTTACCGATAGCGACGAGTTACGGAAGCGGCCGAAAACTATCGACCAATCACAGCGCACCTGACTCTCGCCGGGGGCTCGGACGGTTGCCGGCGGCTCAGTCGGATGCGCAAAAGTTGGCAAGGTTATTCTGAATAGAGTATAAACCACTAGGCAATAATAGATGTTGAACAAAAATTTAAAAAATGGATTATTTAACCAAATCTTACAAAATTATGAAATTTCAAATTGCTATTACTTCGAAAATAATCGATTGCGCAAAATTCTGATTGCACCATTATTTTTTTCAGATAAAATTACATAAGATAAAAAAAAAAAAAAAAAAAAAAAATAGCAAAAAAAAGGTGCCCCGTAAACTAGAACTGTGCTTCTCAACCTTTTTTGTTATAGGGCCAGTGCCGCAACTTGCTATTGGTAGGCCCCAATGCAAGACAAAATTATGGGCCCCCCTTTTTTCTAAGCAATATATTAGTATATGATATTTTTTATCCCTTTCTCCTGTGGTATATTCGTATATTATATATTCAATAAATAAATTTATGGGTGGATTTATAGGTATAAGTGTCTAAAAAGGGTTGAATTTGTTACCAAAATTACCACATATATATAATTCCTATGTGTATACTCAATAAAATTTTAAAGTCTCTAACTTCAAAATTGCCCGAGTTATCGTGAAATATTGAAATAGAATTCGTCGAAATTTCAGTTTTCATGAAAAATGCCGTTTTTTCGTCGTTTATTCTACCATTTAGGGTCAATTTTGAGAAATTCGAAAAATGACCTAAATAAAGTACCAACTACTTCCACTTTCCAATTTCTTATTAGTTATTTCTATATTTTCAATTGTATTCTCTTCAATTAAAACATGTTAGATTATATAATATATTATGTTTATGTTTTATATTGTGTGCATAATACGAATACGTAATATGTCTATGACTATGGCATCAATCGATAATGGACGGAAAACTTATCATAAGCATAACTATTATGTGATATTTGGATGACAACAATATTTCGAGTTTCATTTTTTTTATTTTATGAATAAAATTTATAAATAATATTATAATATTACTTTTAACACGGGGCCCTATCTAAAAATAAATCTCTGGTCAGGGAATGCAATGCATACCCAGCGTCCCCTATTGTTGCGGCACTGTATAGGGCCCCCTATACTTAATGTATAACTGTCAAGGCCCCCCTCAATCAGAATTATTAATTATTTTTTCTTAATAATATACTAAATTTACATACACTATTTCACACGAATAAATTATTATAATGTAAAGAAAATATTTGGTTTTAAATAAATTTTTCAAACATACAATATTATAGTTGTATAAAACTTAGTCATATATAAACAAAAACAAATTAAATTATACTTTAATCAGTAATCTAATAACTCTAATGTAAGATAAACTTTCCCGATGTAATACATAATGATTAATCATATAGTCGGTTATAAATTTATAATATAATGTATGCGTTATAATGTTATATTTATATAGGTAATAAGAATAACTAAATAATCGGAAATATTTTTAATTAAATACATATTTCAAGGCTCCCCAGTCATATAGCCACGGCCCCCAGGTTGAGAAGCACTGAACTAGAAAAGTTCCAATATATATAATATATAGGTATTTTATTATTAAAATAATATTACTTCAGGTTTTGCTAAGCAAATTATTTATTATAGGGGAGGGGATGGAGCTCGAGTTTTTGATGTTCACTTCACATATTGGCATATTGCCTTCTCACCAAGTTACTACCAAATACGGCAATGGTAAAAATATGGTAGGTAATATTTGTGTTTGGCACTTTACTTTTGATACATCAAGAATCGTTATAGATTCACTATAATTTAAATTAGTACTTCTTCCAAATAATATCTCTTTAATGGTACTTAGTAGTTCAATCCCCTCACTCTAAATTGTTTTAAAATCATACAGATATAAAATAAACATATAATAATTATAAATAATAGAAATAATACAATAATTATTACCAATATACAGAAATTATATAATTTATTGATTATTTATGATCGATCATCTATAATAAATATTGTTTAATCGTGTCTCTGCTCTCAGATACTTTACGATAAAACGAAAATGCTTTACCAATATGGAAAAAAAGAGGAAAAAATATAAATATGTTTATGAAATTAGAAAATAGTTTGATTATAATATCTAAGATGTAACAAATTAACAATGTATAAAGTATAATTATTGTACCACCAAAATAAGGAAGTGACTATTTTAAAATACATTTATTACGAGTTTACAAAAATAGTCTATTGTACTATTTGTACAATAATAATAATATACAAATACAAATACTAGAATATGACTAAAACACGTGTGTGAAGTTGGCCCTCCGACTTTATGGTAACCCGTTTAAACCTATGACAATATTTTGCAAGTTAATTGCAACTAATAGCAATTTAGTTTTTAGAATTTGCAAGTGAATATTTTGGTCAAAAATTAAAAAAAAACCAATGGAAGGGCCAACTTTTCATTTTTTTTTATTCTCAATTCAATGACTCATGGAAGCAGACTACTATATTATATAAATATAACTATTATATAAATGTAATGAAAATATAAAATATTAGTATTTAATAAAAAATTTTTATATACAAAGCAAAAAATTTCAAATATGTATATCTGCGAATAAAATATAATAATTCAGATTTAGGTTCGGGGTCTCGCGTTTATAATTTGTACATACAGGACCTCGCAAATCATAGCGCCGGCACTGCTATAGTGAATATACTATATACTCGTACCTACTATATAAGTTGAAAAGCTTCAGGTTGAGAATTGAGATACATATCAGTCCTTTTAATATAATTAAAATCAATGATTACTAGTTAATATAACTATTAAAAAAAAAAAAATAAGAATTAAAAACTTTTGTATATAGGTAATAATTATTTTAAAAACTAACAAAAAATAGGTACTATCATACTCCATTTAAGTATTTATAATAGAAATAACTAAATCACCAAAATTCTACTTTTTTTTTTTTTTTTTTTTTAAATATTTTAAATCAAAAAATAAACCTTGAAGATGTCTCATTGTTTCAAATTCTACAGTAAAATTATATATTATATAAAAATTCTAAATCGAGACTGATCCGTGGGTACCATTTTCGACAAGTTAGGACAAAGTGGAAGGGCCAACTTCACGGTATTAAAAAAATAGGTTTTGAGGGATAAGGGATGACTTGCAAATTCTGAAATTGGACTTGCAATTCGAGACTGATCCGTGGGTACCATTTTCGACCGGCTAGGACAAAGTGGAAGGGCCAACTTCACGGTAATGTTGTAAGCCGGAGTTTCTAATCCCGTTTACAAATTATTTAGTTAAATGTTGAGTTGAGTCAAACACGATTAAGGAATAAATACAAAATAATATTATATTTGATTTAACACAATTTTATTAATGATGATGATAATGATAATAATAAGAACAACAACAACAACAACAATAATAATAATAATTTTTTTTTTTTGTGTGAAAAGTCAGAAAAAAACTATAATTGTCTATTAGAATCTAATGGATGTATGCAGTTGGAAGAATTCTGATCTATACGCTATACCAAATAGTTTCCACATATTTCGATTTCAAGTAACACCATCTGTTGTTATACAATCAAAAGTACACCTTGATTTGAAGTATTATAACTGCTTCTACTATAATTTTTTCCAAGATCGTTCCTGGAACAGCATCTACACCCAAAAAAGCACCAATTGTTTGTTTGGAACCATTTCCCACAAAATGAGTAAACATTCATAAATACATGTTGTGTAACGTCGGTCCTATGAGGATTTACAGTTTGCTGCGTTAAAACATGCTTTAATAACCTCTTTTTGTAGTTGTTGTTTTAAGGAAAGGACATATTAAAATAAAATTACCATCAATAACATACTAATTATAGGTATACTTTAAAAATTAAGTTTTATTTTCTACCAATTATACTAACTTTTCTATATAATTTTCTATGTTGATCAGTTTTTATTTTAAGTTTAGAAGCAATAATTTTAATTTTTGGTTTTTTTATATATTTATTTTGTTGATTTTTTCTTTGTAGTTCACCACAATTAACACATCTAAACTTTCTTTTGGAATTTATTGGTAATGGGAAATCTTGTTTTACATAAACAATACATTTTGGCGATAGCAGTCCATTATCAGAATATCCATTGCAAGGTCTAAATTACATTTTATTTCTGGAAAGTTAACTTGCTTTTTATAAATATGTACTACAGGTATGCAATTTTTTGTGAATAATATTATTTTATCACATTCTAATTTAAATTTAAATGAGCAAATATGGTTTTTTCAGGACAACAGTGAATCCCCCACATGGTTCCAGGAAGAGAAATAGCAGAGGCCACTCGGTGAAGAATCTGGATGTTATATACCGCTTTACTTTTGTCTATTAAATTAACTCTGTCGTCAGATAAATATATTTCTATACTTTCATCAATTGTTTCTTTTTTTCTGGGATTAATTATTACACGTGATTTTGGTAGTAGTCGTTTATTTATTATTTTTGTTAAATATTTTGGAAGACCTGGGAAATTTGTTAAGAATGCATCATTTTTTAAATTTGAACTAGTTTTTTCTAAGTTTTCTATGATGCCTTCAGCTATATTAAATTCATCATATTTTATATTACTGTTTACATTAAAGTGTAAAGCATAAACATAATCTTTTTCTGTTAACACTCTATCATTATGGGGAATATTCTTGTTCCAAACATTTAGAGATTGTTTATTATCCTAAAGTATAATTATATTTTTATAACATTGTAACAATAATTATATCTATGTTTTAAACCTACATATATGCAAAGTTATTGTATTTATAAAATTAAAATAACTTATTTATGTCAATTATAAAAATAATATACTATGTAATATGTTTACATGTAGATATGTAATATTAAAAATGTTCTTGTTTTAATTATACATTTTCAGTAGATTTTAAAAATATTACATACCTTTGGAGAACAAAATAAAATTGGCTATTTTTTATTTTCCAGCAATAGCCTCTTATTATTACTACTATAGCCAGTTTTACAACCTGGCACAAAACATTTGTTTGGCATTTTGTACTTATTATAGAAAAAAAAAACTACTATGAATTTAAAAAATAAATGTAGTCATACATATAGTGGTGAAATATTTTTGATAGTATCGGTATAACAATTATAGAACAAAAATTAAAAAATATTATTACCTACTTTACATTATTATTACTATTAATAAATTAATTTCCTTGAATTTTAGAGATAATCTATATTATAAACCTAGTTTCTGTTTATAATAAGTTGATAAGAAATATAAATATGATTTGAGTGTATTTTCATAATGATGTGTATTATATTTAGATTCTGAGTAAAGCAAATGATTTATTAGTTTATTAAACATTGTTTAAAGTTAAGTTTAGGAAGTAGGAATGCTATATATAGATCATATTATATAAACTATATAATATAGGTTTATAGTAATATTTGATTGTGTGTATTTTTAAGATATATTTTGTATTTTTTTAGAGCATATTTGCATACATATTTTAAGGTTTTTAGAGCATGAAGTCCCTAGCCCTATGTATAAGTCATATTTGTGTGTAACATTTTTTCAGGGAGCAAGTGACCCTCCTTGCCCTTTTCTAAGGGTGCCTATGTAAATAGGTATAATGTTAATTCTTACTAAAATTTATTCTAAAAATATTTTTATTCTTAATGATTACATAGATTTATTTTTTTAAATTTACATTCATTTTAATTAATTAAAAAAATACATCTAGAAATTGGCCGCTATTATAAATTATAATACAAATATTTTATATATTAACTTAAATCATAATTTCCTTAAAGAATTATTTTAATTCATTATTTTTGATAAAATAATTTTTTTATAGATAATATATTATTGTATTGTTTTAAAATTAATTAATATCTAAACACATACATGTACTAGTCCAAATATAATTTAAATAACATCCTCTTCATAATTAATGTATTAAATTATAATGTAAATAAATTAGAGAAGATTTTTAATTTCTTCCATAAATTGCATATATGCATCATATTTTGTTTGATGTCCAGCATGTTGATTTATAGTAGCAATATTAGATTTGTATTCTGTTGCTTTATGTTGCTCCCATGCATTATCACGATTGTATGATTTATCACCACATCTTTTTACTCTTATAGACCTAGGCAAAAATTGCGTAACGACAACATCAAAATTTCTATCATAAATTAAAAAAAAATGTAGTTCATAATAAATTATCATTATTTGTAATTGTAATGAACATAATATTTAAATTCAACTAATGATTTTGAATGTACCTCATTTTAGGTCCAGTATCTTGAGCATCATCAATTAATTGTGGTTCAGCTCTCACAATATTTGGTGTGGATGAAGCAACAGCCACACCAGCAGCAACATTAACATTGTTGGACATACCAGAATTATGTTTCATTATATATAGTGGCATACCAGGAGGTGGTCCAGGAGGTAATATTGGTGGTCGACTAGGTGGTGGACCTGGAGGCATATAAATGGTTGATCCATGATGTGGTACATCACTCACAATATTTGTTGTTGTTGATACAGCAACTGCAACACCAGCAGCTGCATTAATCTTCTTGGACATACCTGAATTATGTTTTATCATATTTATTGGCATATTAGGAGGTAGCCCAGGAGGTAATATTGGTGGTCGACTAGATGGTAGACCTGGAGGTATACAACCGGCAAGTCCATCATATGACATACCTATAACTATAGAAAAATTAAAAACAATGGAAGTTGCATCAATAAATATTTAATATACTTGGAGATAATCCGGGAGATACATGTCCAGATAAAGGTGGTATTGATAAAGAAATTTCATTAGATTTTGTAGTTTTTTCTGGCATACTTATTTTTTTATATTTATCAATCTAAAATTAAATATGTAAAAATATTAAAAATAAGTAATGGTACGAGTCCTCTATAAAATTAAAATAGTGTTAATAATTAATAGATTTTACCTCGCTTATAAATATTTCTCTATCAGTAATTTTATTTTTTTTACCAGAATTCTCTGTTTTAGCACAATGTACTATTCCCAACTGATTAAGACCTAAAAATATAAAAAGTAACTTAGAAATAATATATTTTTTTTAAAAGAACTTCTGCTATAATTATTTATTTACCAGTTTCTCCATCACTAGAATCATCATCATAATCATTTTCTTCATCTGTTATTGTAGGAGGTACACTTGGAGGAACACCAGGTGGTTGTTTTTTTGTTTCTGATATTCGTGACATAGGCGGACTACTATAAATGATAATATTATGTTAATCATTCTTTAATTTTTTATAAATGGTAATAGTGTTTAATAATAATTTATAACTAGTATATTGGATGCTTTTGCAATATTCCTGTTGGTAATTCACTAGAATTATATCTAGAATCAGAAGCTGGTAATGGAATATCATCAAGTGATACATGTTGAGTAGCTTTTACAGCATCAAAATATGATATTAACGTAATACGACGTTTTTCATATTCAGATTGAGCTCGTTTAACTTCATGATATTTATCAACCTCTTCATTTAACTATAAAAAATTAATATTTAAAATAATATACTGAAAGCTTATAATACTATTAATGAAATATATTATGGTACTTACATACATTTTCATAATTCGGCCAAAAGATAATTTAAGTTTTTTTCTTTTTTCTCTTAATACCGTATCAATTAAAGGAGGTGGCTGAATAACATTATATTCTAAATATAAAAATTAAAATATTATAATTCAGATAATAGTAAGTTTTATAAATTTAAAAAAACAACTATCACTGTAAACAAATATTTTCTTGCCTTTATTCAAATAAATGAAAAATATGTTTCTTTTATTACTAACATATTTAATAAAATCAATATAATTGTTTTTCTTGAAAAATTTCTCAATTATATATTTATATTATTTATTAAATAAATTTATTAAAAGTAAATATTTTATAATTAAAAATGTCTAATGTTTTTAACCTATTTAATATATTTCATTAATCATTAATATAAATATTAATATATCTAAACAATAGATTATAGATTTAGTAGTTATATGCTAGGTTGCATAAAAATGAGATGTTTCATTTCTCAAATGAATTATTAACTAACAGACTGTTACATATTTTATGTAATCCAGTAAAAATAATTTTAAAATAAATATTTAGTTATACTATGTGTTATACATATTTATAAACTTAATCATGTGTTTAATCTATTTTTGACAAATGCATTTAACTATTAAGTTATTTATTTAGTTATCAACTTAAAATAAATAATCATGTTGGTGTATTACTGTATTTATAGTTGGTTTTAAACTACGTGGAGCAATTGTTTTACTAAACAGAGTTTAAATACTAACTATTTACAATTTACAATAAAATTATAAATTCTATTTTATTCTATTATTGAATTATTTGACATAGATCTCTTATAATCCCTGACCCCGTGTATCGCATAAAGCAAAATGGCAAACTACAATATTTTTTTCTTCATAGAGATATATGATTATTTATTTTCACAATAATAAAAACAACCCCTTAGGCATGGCGATTAACATATTTTTTTAAATATTTGATAAACATCAAATATGTCGATTATAAATAAAATAAACATTCATTTATTATTCACCACCCATTGTAGTAGTGTAATAAGAGGAAGAGGGTCTCTGAGTCTGAATCCCCACCCTGTCTTTATTATTTAGAATATTTATTTTTTCAATTCATTAAGTGTTTTTTATTTATAGGTTGATACGTTCTAATAGGAACATAATATATTTTATGGACATATAATATTACTGGTTGCGCTACTGAAATATTAAACATAGTAATGACAAGACTCTGAACACTGATTAAATTCATACAATTAGTATGCATAAATTATTTTCTATTACTACTATATTATTAATTTCCCAATAATTATAAATTGTATTGTATTAAAAAATACAACAAATTATATATATATTTGTTTACCCATTTGATCAATTTTTTCCATTTCTTTAAGAAGTATTAATGGATCTATTCTTTTAACCACATCATTTCTGGAAATTATACGCTGTTTTTTATTTTTTTTCAATTCCTTTTTTCTGCCATTCTTTCCTATTTATAGATGTAAAATACATTTGTTTATTTAGGTACATATGCAAGATACTTAATTGAGGATCATTAAATTATACTTAACTATGAACTTACTTGTTATATCCAAGGGATTTTTATATCTACCACTTTTAGTGGAATTTTTACGTCTTCCCATAATGATTTTTTTATATTTTACTATTAGTTATAGTTTATAGGTAAATAATTTGAAAATTATTCTAAATGAAATAAAATGAAAAACAAAAACCAGAAGGTCGTATCTCGTATAATGTCTATGCAATAGGTATACAATAAACTGATAAGAGCTGTAAGAGTTATCGTTTTTCAATAGCATACATCTTCAGAACCGGATTAACTGATTACCTAAGTTATAGGCAGTACAGGCAATTGCCTAGAGCGCTAAATTTTAAATGGCGCCAAGAAGATGCCAAATTCAAAATTGTATTTTAAACATTTTTTTTTTTACACGGACTTATTAATATATTAAATTTATTGAACATTTCCAAAAAAGAAATGGTTAATTGCTTAATATTTTGTTTTGTTCGTAGTGAGATAAATAATAACATATTTATATTTGTATTTTTCATTTATTGTGTACCTACTTATTTCTTGTGAGTGATGAACACAGTTAATAATTGTGGTTAAAGGTTGATATAATATCACAGACTTCTATACTATAGAAGTCTATAAAAAGTATAAGCATTTATTATATACTTCATACTTGCCAAAAATATGGAATTGATTACGTCATTACGTCGTGAGTTTCATTATTATAATGGATATAGTGGTACTTAATTTAGGTCATTTTTCGAATTTCTCAAAACTGACTATATGCGACAGAAAAAACAGCATTTTACACGAAAACTGAAATTTCGACGAATTTGTTTACAATATTTCACAATAACACAGGAAATATTAAAGTTAGAGACTTGAAAATTTTATTGAGTGTTAACATAGTTATTAAATATATGTGATAAAATTTTGGAACCGTTACGTTAATTTTTCTCCAAAATATAGGACTTTGAATATTTTGTAAAATTCTCGTTTTTATGTAAATAATGTTTGATTAATGATTATATTGGCAATTTTGGGTATTAAGGTCAAAAAATTTTACTAAAGTACTCGTATACTGACATATTACTTAACATGATATCAAAATATTAGAAAAATTCCAAGTCTTATTTTTTTTTTTTTTAGCTGTTTAAAATTGATATTTTTAGTTTTAACGAAAATCTTAACATCCATACTAATACGAGTATTCTTATTATTTCACAATACTTTTAAAATAAAAATTAATAGAAAAGTCAAAAAATTTATAGATTCATACTGATATATATTTTAACATATTACCTCAATATTAGGCAAATTTTAAAAAAACATTTTTAGAATCTGAGCGAAGCGAAGAATGTATTGGTTTTACAATGATGTGTGATTTTTTTTCGTTTTTTCGTTTTTTTGTTTTTTATTCTATAAACATTTTTACTACCTGAAATAATGCTCCGATTATTACGAATAACATATCTTTCCGGTAGGAAAGTGGATCTAGTTGGTACTTTATTTAGGTCATTTTTCGAATTTCTCAAAATTGACCCTAAGCGGTAGAAAAAACTTTGAAAAAATGACGAAAAAACGGCATTTTTTACGAAAAATGAAATTTCGTTGAATACGATTTTGATATTTCACGATAACTCGGACAATTTTTAAGTTAGAGACTTGAAAATTTTATTGAGAGTTCACATAAATATTATATATATGTGTTAAAATTTTGGAACCCTTACGTTAATTTCTCTACAAAATATAGGACTGAGTATTTCGTATTATTCTCGTTTGAAAAAATTGGCAATTATTGGCTCTAAGGTCTGAAAATTTTACTGAAGTATATTTACATATTACTTAACATCATATCAAAATATTAGAAAAATCCCTAGTCTCAATTTTTTTTAAAGCTGTTCTAATCATTGATATTTGTAGTTTAAACGAATACCAAATCAAATGTCAAAATTTTAATTAATACCTACATTATTTGACTGAACTTCGATCAGAATCGTTTTTTTCGAATGCAATGGTTAACATTGCATTCAAATTCTAATTAAAATTAAACACTATGATTTGTACACCTTTATCCCTACGGCAGGAGTATCTCTTCCCTTGATTTTTAATTCTATATTTAATAATAGATAAAATAAAAATACCCAATATCTACAAAAAATTTGTTTTTATTTTAATAAAAACACTAGTGTTAGTTTAACACGGAAGATGAAAACATATAGTTTTCGAAATACGTATTTATTAAAATAAAAACAAATTTTTTGTTGACATTGTGAATTTTTATCTTATTTAATAAAATTCTACAAGTGACTCAACACCAAAATATTTAATAATAGTTTTGAGAATATTAGTAATATTACAGATTTTATTATTATAATATATATATATATATATATATATATGGGGGGGGGGGTAGAGAACTTATTATAATATTTTTTTTAAATCATAGCCCACCTTAAAAAAAATTGGCCACAGTCTGGCCCTCCCTAGTTAAAAATCTTGGCGCCACCACTGCTCTGATATATCTTATATATAGAAATAATTAGTTGGTTTGAAAAATAAAAAAAACAAAATCATAAATCAATAACCTAGGTATTTAAAATCTTTATTTCTTTGTAAAATGAATATTTCAACTAATTTTTTTATAGCCTTTAAAATCTATTTTTAAATGTGTGATGAAGTAAGTCCGTTAAAAACAGATGGAGAAGTATATTATTTATGCGTACAATTTCTCTTTTTTTAAGTTTATGTCGCATCTACTTGGAGAAATCGTTCATTTCACGAACAACATATCCATTTCATGAACTTCAATCATATCGTGTATGTCATTTTTAAGTTCATATAATGAATAAAAATTTTATCTATTTTATGAAATGGAAACCATTATATTATATATTGTGTAATTTTTATAATATACCTATGGACTTTAAGACTATATTATGTGCAAGGTGCAACAGAAATTATTTAAGTAAATGATTAAAATTAAAAGTAAATGCATACCTATATTTAATAAAGTAAATTAATACTTAATTAATCAATTAAATGTAATAGTCATTGTCATTATTTATTAATATGTAATAAAAAATTATTAAATATAAAGAATATATTAATTTACTTTATTGCATATGGCCATACATTAACATTTACTTTTAATCATTTACTTAAATAATTTCTGTTGCACATATAATGGTCTTGTCTAAGTGTAATATTATAAAAAATTACAGAAATGGCAAAATAACGGTTTCCATTTCATAAAATGGATAAAATTTGATTCAAAATTATGGGCTTAAAAATGATACACGATATGATGAATATCCAGTTCATGAAATGAATAAATTTATCAAGTGGCATATAAGTGACATATACCTATAATGTTTTCGATATATTTGTTCATACTTACTTCATACTCGATATTCCATAAATTAATCATATTTCTATTTTGTAATAATAATAATAATAATAATAATACCTACTATATGTACTTAAATAAAAATAATATAATTTTCAAAATTCAAATTTTTGTATTCGTTTAATTGCGTATCTCTTTATATTATATCTCTCATTTGACAAACAGAACGTATGTAGCACTCCATGTTCGCTAGAAAAAGAAATAAAAAGGCTTGAATGTGAAAATCAAGAATTAAAAACTAAATTGGAATGTGTAGAGAAAAATATGAAAGAACAAAAGGTTCTATACAACCAAATGTTGGCCAATTATTATAAGACAATGACCAAATATAAATCGTATGATGATCAATTAAAACAGAAAAAATCTGAAAATACTCATATTAAAGTCGTAGCAGAACTCGCCGATAAAGTGGAGGAAATCATTTGTTCCAATATGGAAAAACGTTCCATCAATAGTGATTTAAAAGACAACAATCCTATTACTTTAATAGACGTAAGTTAAACCAGTTTGCAAATAATTACTTAATTATTATTTATTCAGTAATATACGAGTATATAGATACTAAATAACTAGATTTTTTTAAACAAAATATAATGAGAGTAATATTCAAAAAATAATAATTTTCGATTAAAATATATAACATGAAAAACAGAAAAATTATAATCTCATCTATCTAATCTAAAACTATTTATAAGGTATCTATAGGTAGTCTACTCTACATTCCACTTTTTTTTATAAAAATTTTCCAAGTGTACATAACTATGGCCCGGGATGCGATTGCATCCCGGCATCCCCTGCCAGTCCGCCACTGTATGAAGGTGTATTACAATATATTTTACTAAATTTTAGCTTTTTTTATAACATTATTAAATAACTGCAGGGGAGATGAACACGTCATTATTATACGTAAAATATAAACAATTTTTTTTTTTTTTAATTTATCTTGAAATCCAAATTTATATTGATATAATTGTAAGATTGTAACTTGTAACTTGTAATAATTTCGATTATGATTTCAATAACAGGAATATGTTAATATGTTAATTAATGAGTTGTGCGCGCACAAGACACAAATTAAAGACGAAATCGATGAACTCGAGGACATCAAAACTCAATTGGCCGAGTCGGTCAAAACAGAATCGAATCTTAAACAACGCGTGGAAAATTTAATGATGTTAGGCAATGCGGATCGAAAGCAACAAAAAGAAGATGTATTCCAACTACAAATCACAGCGGAAAGGATGTCGAATGAGTTAAAGGAGCGGTACAACGCCTACAAAGCTAGCCAAGCGCAAGCGGCCGTTTGCGAGTTGTTGGTCTTGATCAGAGAATATAATATGAACTCGAACGCGTGCATGGACAGGCTACGTGCGGAAAACGCCGTGCTGGTGATTGAGCTGAAAACGTGTGAGGTGGAAGCTCTTGCTACGGAACAGCGGCTATTGACAGCGTGTGTGGTGGACGATGAGCACGAACACGAGCATGAGAATGCGTTGCACTCATTTAGATTGAAACGCGGTGACGACGACCGACAATTGCAGATGTCCTCGACGTCCACAGAGAATGATCAGCCGCCATCATCGTATTATTCTCAATCCGAAGATTACTACTATGTCGCTGTAGACGAAAATGACGATGTAAACCCCAATTACGACTACCAAGAGATCCCGTCGTATGCGTGTTCTACAAGCGTCAACGTGGATGACAACTGCTGTGAAGTACTGAAAACGTCTACTAAACAAATCGAATGGGATAACAGTTGGTTAATGAAAAAGTCGTTGAAAAATAAGGAGACAACGAATTCATCGAGCGAGTTATTTTTGAAAAAAACCGATATTTTTTAACTTATTAACCTTAATAATTATCTATTATTATCTTGCTAGTTTTTAATATACGAAACTACAAGAATCGCCTGATAAAAGAAGCAAATTTCAGTAATTTCTGAAATTACTATATACTTATTCTTTCAGGCTTCGATTAATTATAAAATGTTAAAAATGTATACAAATACGAGTCACGAGTGTGTAATATAAAAAAGAAAATTTACTTTTAACAAAAATATATATTATTATATAATAAATAAATAATATATTATACAATAATATATATTTATACATTATTATGATTATAAATTTATGATGTAAGGACTTATGTATTTATATTCCTAATATTATAATTAATGTTAGGCCAATTCTTTCAAAGTTATCATTTTATAAATAAGATTTTAGAATATTGTAACACAATTTTAATTATATATAGGTAATTAAAATACCATACATGCACGGCACAAATGATTATCGCCGTTCAATATCCGTACGTAACGTGATCGGTCGGCATAATTAAATATTGTATTTAAAATATTGAATTTTAATTAATGTTTTGATAATATATATTTTCTATAATAATGTCACTTGTGTTTCGTACACTCGCCTCGGCCGTTCGGTGCAGTGTATTTGTTAATAAAATATATTATAAGTTTAACATTGTCGAAATTGCGTATTTTGTATCACAAGTAGGTATTTATTATGTGTATATTAAATTATTAATTATTAATTCATATATTATTGGATAAACAATATTTTGTCATTTAAGAATTATTAATTAATTTATTTTGTTTTATTATATTATAATTTATAATAAACGATTTTCGTGAAACTTCACGTTTTTATATTTTCATTTTATAAGTTCCGTTATTATTGAATTCACCTTAAGTGTATTTCCATACAACAAGTGCTGTAGTATTATAGTGGTCGTACATATTCGATGTGCAGATTTCACAGTTGGAAATGTTTTTGGATCCAACTTTGGCATTGTGGGTAATGATCTGAAGACGACGCAATCATCATTTTTTTTTTTTTTACAACTTTATTAAATTGGAAATTGTTGCTGTCCGTCTTGCCATCTCGGCAAAAAACGGCAACCACAGCAGTATACTCGTATATTTGTTAATGAACTTTAGTTAATAGGTCTATGGTAAAAACAATAAAAAAGTATTGTTCGTTTGTCATCATACTATTATAGTATCAAATTATTAAATAATTATAATATAAAGTAGATATAGATATACTATATACAATATACATATATAATATATGACTCGAAAAGTTGCAAGTCAAGATAATAAAAATGTGAAATATTCAACTTCAAAAATAAATATTTTATGTCCTTACAGATTGAAGGCTATTTCTGGTCTAACCTAACATTTAATTATTGTTTGAACTATTTTCTAAATTACCACTTAAAAAAACATTATAGCCTTAAAATCATGTAATTGTAATATACTTATGAATCTATATAATTTAGTATTGTATTGTAATGTGTGATTTATTTAATCATACATGTATGTATTATATTTTGAAATATTGTAATATTTTTAATATTTTTGATTATTTCACCAAACTATATACGTCTATTGAAAATGTGCAAGACATACCATGTATCATTCATATTAAATTTCGAATGATAGTGTTTTAATATTATGTTAAAAATAATTGATAAAGAAATGTCGATTTAAACAAATCTTATAGTTCAATACTTACATACTTCATGAAAGATTCCAAGCAGAACAAAATAAAATATAGCATATAAACTATAAGTATACAACCTAACCAAAATTCATTAAACCATTTTTAAATAATATCAGTGTAAAATCGCAGTGTGTTAAGACTTTAAAAGTATAACCATCATCAACATAAACAAAAGAAACTAAATGTGTATTTAATAATTTTCTATGAAAAATTGGCCATATTTCCGATATATAAGTACCTAATAAAATATTTTATTAGAACCTACCATATCAAAAAATATTATTCAGCTACTTTATGTTTTATAAATACTTTATGATAAAAAAAACTTGTATATTTTAATAATAAATAAAATATTTATTATTATTAATATTATAAACAAATCTCTTACATTATAAAAGTATTACAAATTGATAAAATTAATGAATTGAAAGAATGGAACTGAAAATTATTAAATTAATACATTTATATAATTGTATATAAAAACAAATAAATGAATCAAGTAAAAATTATTAACTTTTTAAAACATACATTAGTACTTTTCCTTAATTATACAAAAATCAAATTTTAAATGGTAAAAAATTGTTTTATTACATAATTACTAATCTATTAAAAAAAATCATCTTTCAATAGTAAAAAATAAGAACATATTTAATATAAAAAATAAATAACATAAAACTTTTCAACTTTTATAAATCATAAACCTTAAAAAAAAAACAATTCCTTTTGTTATTAGATTTTTAATGATATTGTCCAAGTTTTTTTTTTATATTTGTATATTAGTATTATATTAAAAATTAATTTCATTTTCTGGCAAATTTATCAGTTAAAAGTTCAAAGATACTTTTTATCACCTGGCCACTCCATGCATTACCCAGGAGTCGGTAGCGTTTAGTGATATTTAAATTTCCAACGTCTGTATAATGGCTTGGAAAACCAAAAATTTTTTCCAATTCAGTAATATATAATTCTGATTTAACACCATCTTCAGTGACAGGATCTTTACTTTGTCCTGAACATATAAAATTTAGTTTAAATTTTTATAAATATTATGTAATATAGTATTAATAAATGTTACCGTCTTGTAAACATTTTCGTTTGGTTGTGATAGTTCCAATTTTTTTAACATTTGCTATTCGGTTTAAATTTGGATCCAAATAATCTTGTAATACAGGGCCTTCAATCTCATCGTTCGTGTTTTTTACTCTTACAAGTTGTTCGATGTTTGGTATATTAGACCAAAAAAATCGCTTTCTTCTTTGAGCACTATTATAATATGAATCTATTACATATGGCTCTCCTAAAAGTCTAAAAACATAATACTTATAAGTATCATGAAGATGAAATTTGTATTTCCCGAATTTATATCAACAATTATTATTCTTACTGAGAAATTTTTTTTTTTGTTTCCAATTCCATATTAGCAACATTTTCGTAAAGCCAATAAAAAGGTAAATTTGCTTTTTGATTCAAGTTTTTTAATATATTCATAATGCGCACAAACTCAAAAAATAATGGCCCCGTTCCAGTGAAATCTGAAATAAATATTAACATTGTTATTCATTATTTTTTATACATATATACTGAGCATGAACTTAGAAATAATATAAAAAGTATGTATCTTGAAGTTTTAGATTCTGAGCGAAGCGAATAATGTATTGGTTTTACAATGATGTGTTTTTTTTTTTTTTTTATTCTGAAGACATTTTTACTACCCGAAATAATGCTCCGATTATCACGAATAGGGTATGTTTCCGGTAGCAAAGTGGATCTAGTTGGTACTTTATTTAGGTCATTTTTCAAATTTCTCAAAATTAACCCTAAGCGGTAGAAAAAACTTAGAAAAAATGAAATTTTGACGAATTCAATTTTTATATTACACGATAACTCAGGCAATTTTTAAGATAGAGACCTGAAATTTTTTTTGGGTGTTCACATAGCTATTACATATATATATATGTGGTAAAATTTAGAAACCGTTATGTTCATTTTTCTACAAAATATAGAACTTTGAATATTTTGTAAAATTCTCATTTTTACGTATATATTTGAAAAAATTTGGCAATTTTTGGTATTATGGTCTGAAAATTTTTACTGAAGTATACTTACATATTACTTAACATCATACTAAAATATTAGAAAAATCCCAAGTCTCAATTTTTTTTTATAGCTGTTTTATGTTGATATTTTTAGTAAAACGAAAATTATAATCTGACTGAACTTCGCTCAGAATCGTTTTTTCAATGGTTTATCATTGCATTCAAATTCTAATTAAAATTAAACACTATGATTCGCACACCTATATCATGTGCGGCAGGAGTATCAGCTCATATTTTCTTATTATATTACCTACAAATGCTACAATATTTTACAATAATGTTAAATAAAATTGACAAATATTTTTTTAAAAATTTTGAAAATGTAATTATTTAAAAATTATATAGTGTTCATTTATGTACTACATGTGTGATAAAATTTTGCGTTTTAAATATTTGATAAAAAATACCTACATTATAATCTGAATGAATTTCGCTCGGAATCGTTTTTTTGAATGCAATGGTTTATCATTACATTCAAATTCTAATTAAAATTAATTGCTATGATTTGCACATCTGTATCCTATGCGGCAGGAGTATAAGCTCTTTTTTATTTTTAAGAAAAAAAAATTTAAAAAATAAAAATTAAAAATAATGTAAAGTTCTTATTTTGAGAAATTAAATATATTAATTTAGGTACCAAAATTTAAATTATTTTATAATATTATCTTTATCAAAATCATTGATTTGGTGGTTATTGCATATAAAATTAATCAAATATCTTATTTAAAATATAAATAAATAAAAACTCAAGTCCACAAAAAATTTACTTTATCATTTAAGTAAATATTAAAGTAAATTTTTTGTGGTCTTGGGTTTTTATTTATTTATATATAATATCCAAAAGAACTCTTATAAAATTAACTTATTTTAACAAAATAAAAATTTTGATTATGTCACAGTAAATGATTGGAAAATAAATTATTCTAAATCTACAATATAAAAATAATTATGTAAGTAGGTATATTATGAAATTATTACCATATAATCCTTTTTTTCTATGGTTGACATTAGACAGTTGATTACACGGAGAACCACCAATTAGTAAATTAATTGGCCCAATTTCCTTTAATTTATCAGACCATATATCTGTAACTGACCCCAATTGTGTTATTTTGTCACCAAAATGAAACCTAGTTACCATCATGGCTTGTTCATCAATTTCGCTAGCGAAAAATTTTTCTATATCTAATCCAAGTTTAGTTAGCTGATACATCCCTACACATAGTTAACAAATACAAGAATACATTTATTATTGTTGTATATTAAATAATAAATATATTAATATACATATATACATATTAATAAATATATATTATGTATTAATATATATTCAACATTTAGTAAGCACTTTTCCTTAGCTGTCTTAGTGCCATTTAATGTCATGTTATGCATATATCATACAACGTGAATATTGTTTTATTTTATTAATTTGTATATTCACAGAGTTAAACTCTTACTTATCAATTTATCATCATATTTGTATTATTTTTTCTAAGATATAAAAATATTACATAATATGATGAATAGTTAATAGATTATTTTTTTTATTAAAAATTAGAACAATTAATTTACTAATAAAATCTAAAAACTAAAATCCTTACTAAATTTATTCAATATTATATTTTTTTATAACAGAAACAACCAATAAAAACAAAAATAAACATTAAATAGGTACATAATAATTCAAATTTAATAAAAATTAAATATATAAGTCTAAAATAATTAATGCACATGAATCCATATAAATATATTGTTTAAATATTACCTGTGCCAATGCCGTCAAAAAGGGATAGTACTCTCAATTTAGGTAATGCAATACTTTTGCTTATGGGTTCTTCAATTGGTGAAATTTCCATTTCCTGCATAAATTATAATATTAGTAAACATCAATTTGATTTGATTTAACTTTAAAATAACTACAAACTTCATCTCTATCATCTAAGTTTCCATTGGATATTATCTCCTCTCCTAAGTAAAAAAATGATTTAATTTTAATATTACTAAGTAAATACATTATATAGGTATAAGTGGAGTTGCAAATGTAAAGAAAAATAAATTTTTTTAACTAATTTTAATTTCACAACTCAATATAATTAATATAATTTTAAATTAGTTTAGTACCTATAATAATAATAAATCATTTTTTTCCATATTATAATATTCAATTTGAACAATTAAAATTCCCAACTTTTAAAAAAAAATCTAACGCATACATGTTACGAAAACATTATGACTGTGGTGGGGCGAAGGAAGAAGTGTATGTGTGTCTTTTTTTTATGATTATAAACTATTTTTCATTAAACCCGAATTAATGCTCCGATTTTCATGAATAACATGTTTCCGATATGAAAATGGATGTCATTGGAACTTTCAAATTTCTTAAAATTGACCCTATACAATGGAAAACGACCAAAAAATTACCATTATTTAACATGTATAACATTTATCCATAAACATGAAACCAGCGGCAACTAATATCAAAATAAATTAAATAATTACAATATTTGAAAATATAATTGTTTAAAAATTGCTTTATAATATATATTAGATTAATGCTTAACTATTTTGGTCGATGAAAAATAATATTTTAATAAGAACTATTCACTAAAAATTAAAAATAAACATAAATTTGTTGAAATGTACAGTTTCCAATGATTATGTCACAACGCAGGCCATGTTCACACAGGCAGCCATTTTGTCCCCTGATATCCCAAGTGCAAAATATACAATCGACTACACATGGCAGCCACGTGAGTCATGTTCATAGGCGTAACTAGGTAGGGGCTTGGGGGACTTTAGCCCCTGTAATATTTTATATAGCCCTCCAAACTAATATAGTGATAAATTATATAATTTGGTAAAGAAAAAATGATAATCATTATTAAACAAAAAATTATTTTATTCATTATTTTATTAGAATATGTTTACATTAGAAAGCTTATTGTTGAATATAAATACAATGAAAATGTCCTATAACTATAAGTTTAAATTTAACTATTTTTGTAATATTGGTATATTAATATATTATTTCTCGCATTATCGTATATTTAATTATTTTCAATTATTATATTTAGATTGTATTGCCTATCGTTAATATAGTGCGTGTCTACCTACAAATACATTGTATATTATATATCACGTTTGCTATTTGAATTATAACTCTAAAATGATTATTATACTATTCAATTTCAATGTTTAATGTTTATTCAAAAAATTGATGAAAATTATTTTCCAAATTGATTTAAACTTATGCATGTTGGATTAATATTACCTATAAGTTGTGCTTCTTGTGAGCGCTCATTTTCTGTTATGTAAATTTTACATATTATAAGAAATAAATTTTAAGTGAGTTTGCTACAAAAGACAGACTATTATATTTATAATAATTAATAAGTATATTTTAATTTATTTAAGGATTAATATTAATATTTATACATTTTTAACAAATTTAATAATATTCAAATTTTAATTATGTAGGTATTAGTGATGTAAAATCTTATATACAAATATGCATATAATTATAATATAAATTAATAAATGCAATATTGTTTAAATAGTTATTGTTAATTAAAAATTATATTATTATCGATGTACATTATGACAATGTTAACAAATTAGTTTCTATATTATTAGATATTTAAAACAGAAAATAAACAATTGTATTTTTTTTGTGAATTATTAATCGTAATCATTTTGTATTAATTTTGTAAATATTAATATTATCAATAAAATTGTATTAGTGTTTTTTTTTTTATAAGACAAATTGTATAACGTGTACGTTTTATGTCGCGTATTGCGTAGATGGTAAACATTTTTGTCGTACCTTACATACATAAACGATTAGTAAAATATTGTTATTTGCTATATTATTTTTTGATTTGTATAGATATAAATTTGACATATCTTTAAGATCTGAACCAGAACCACAATGATTACACTCGTACACTCGTATTTACCAACAATTATCGTAAATAAGCACGAAACAATATAGGTTAGAATTAAAACAGAAAGACCATTCGTAATTCGTTACCCCAAAAAAAAAAAATTATTATTTTTTGGTCTATTCAATCGAAATGATATTCAGATCAATATTAAAAATATATTTAAATTGGTTTTGCCAAACGCATACGGAAGATTCAATTGGATTAAAAAATTATTTTTGCGCTAAACACGTGTATCCATAAAAAAAATTCACAAATTTAATAATAACCGAACGTAATTACAGTAGTAAAATGTACGATTTTATTTAAAATTATTATATTTATACGTACCGTCCATAATTGTATCTCCTCGTCTGTGTCTGTGCATTAAAAAATTTAAAAAAAATGTAGCGAATATTTTTAATATAGGTTAACGCGTAATGATTTATTCTTAAACGTGGCCGGGAAAACAGACGAACGGTTAGGTCCGGCCCGGACGATGGTGCGCTGAGAAATGTAATATTAGTAATTACTAATTGTTTTTGTTACCGACACAGAGTGTGTACGCGTCGCATCGTGGTATATTGGTAATCAGTAATCAGGTAATAATAATATGACATTCGTCACTGTTCCAACATATTCCTAATGAATAATTTTGAATAACGTGTGCGTGTGCATACCACGACTCGCGACCGCTAGTGACGTAACGCGGCGCGGACCAATTATATTGCAATAATTTTTATTCGCACCGACTATTTAAAATACCATAGACTTATAAACTAAATAAAGTTTATATGTCTACGTAGAATACGGTTGTACGGTTGTACCTATGTGTGGTATCTTTCAACCGATTGCACATAGAATATAATATTTTGTCAATATATTTTATTATACTCTTTGGTTTATAACAATATACCTATATAATAAAATATGATAATAAAGAGTCCACGTGAATATTGTCTCATACTTTGGCCATGTGCGGTGTGCCTCCCTGGTTCTTAAAAGCGGGGTATCTCCGCAGCGAGTTTTGGAGACACGTCTCACTAATAATATATTGTATATCGCAAAATTTAATATTTATTTTAGGTATGTTCATTAAGTTACCATATATTAATATGTGGTAAAATTTTGTTACCGTGTTACGTTCATTTTTCTACAAAATATTGGACTTTGAATATTTCGTAAAATTCTCCTTTTTATGTATATAATGTTTGATAAAATTGGCAATTTTTGGCATCAAGGTCTGATAATTTTACTGAAGTATTTTTTTTATTTACATAAAAATCCCTATTACACTATATGACGGAACTTCGCTCAGAATCGTTTTTTCGAATGAAATGGTTTGCCATTGCATTCAAATTATAATTAAAATTAAACACTATGATTGCACACTTGTATCCCTTCCCTTGCTTTTTTTTCGTTATTTTTTCGTCCTTTTTCTGTGTGACATGAGGTCAATTTTGGGAAATTCGAAAAATGACCTTAATAAAGTACAAACTACATCCAATTTGCAATCGAAAACATACAACATTCGTGAAAATCGGAGCATTATTTCGGGTAGTAAAAGTGTCTTCATACTTAAAAAAAAAAAACAAAAAAAAAAAAAACATAAAAAAAAGACATACATCATTGTAAAACCAATACATTCTTCGCTTCGCTCAGAATCTAAAATGTTAAAAATAAATAAAAATCTGTTAAATTAAATTTTTTTGTCAAAAATTTTATAAATTTATTTTTTATACTTAAAATTAATTTTTAAAATATTAAGTTGGATCAAAACGTACTATTTCTAACCAATTGTACATTTTGCTTTGATAGTTGGAATTAGTAAGTTTTGACTAAAAATTTTTCAAAATTACTATTTTCATTATTTTATATTTATATTATAAATATTTAAAATAAAACTACCTAATTAATACCTAATACTTTTAGAATTTTTTTTTTTTTATGTCTGTGTACAAAAATACTACCCGAAATAATGCTCCGATTTTCACGAATAGGGTATGTTTCAGTGGATATAGTTGGTACTTTATTTAGGTCATTTTTCAAATTTCTCAAAATTGACCCTATGCGGTAGAAAAAACGGCGGAAAAAAGGCCAAAAAACCGCATTTTTCGCGAAAAATGAAATTTCGACGAATTCGATTTCTATATTTCACGATAACTCGGTCAATTTTTAAGATAGAGACCTGAAATTTTTTTTAGAAGTTCATATAGGTACTATGTATATGTGGTAAAATTTTGGAACCGTTACATTAATTGTTTTTACTAAATATAGGACTTTGAATATTTCGTAAAATTCTCGTTTTTATGTACCTATATAATGTTTGATAAAATTGGCAATTTTTGGTATTAGAGTCTGAAAATTTTACTGAAGTATACTTACATATTACTTAACATCATACTAAAATATTAGAAAAATCCCTATTCTCAATTTTTTTTTATATCTGTTTTAAGTTGATATTTTTAGCTCAAACGAAAATTATAATCTGACTGAACTTTGCTCAGAATCTTTTTTCAAATGCAATGGTTTATCATTGCATTCAAATTCTAATTAAAATTAAATGCTATGATTAGCACACCTGTATCCTGTGCGGCAGGAGTATCAGCTAATCTTTTTTAATTTAAAAATAAAAATTGCTAGTAATATTATACACTAAAAATTATAATATTATTGAAATATTAAGACTATATTTTAATAAAATATATTAAAATAACATTAGTAAATAATAATAAATATCATTATATAATAGTATAATATATTATAATATAAATAATATAATCATATTTAAAATATAGGAAAATATAATAATTAATAACGTTTAAAAAAACATAAAATTACCACTTTTTTATTATAAAATATTTTAAATTTATAAAATACAATAAATTAAAAAGAAAATACCAATAATTTTATTTAAAATGAACAATAAATGTTCATTTACAGTCTTTTTAACAGCCTTTTATAATGTAAGTTTATTACTTATTATAAATCTTAACATGTAAATAAAAAAAAAAATAATAATAAAAAAAGTTAATGGATATTAAACATATTAAGATTAAAATATTATTTAAAAAAATGTAATTATTATAAAATAAACTTTAATTAATAAAACATTAAGTACAAAAAAGCATAAAAACTTCCTTTAAACTTAATAAAGTATAAAATAATTCTTAACCAAACAAAAAAAAGTAACATTTTCATGTATAATATAAAGCACTCATTTATTATGTTTATAAGAAATATTAATATTAATATCAGGGTATCACTAAATTTAAGCGGGAATAAATAATAACATATTAAAGTATTAAACAATTTTTTTTTTTTTTTTATCATTATTTGTATTACTTTAAAATTAAAAACAAAGTTTACATTAAATATTATATTAACTTATTTATTTTAAATAAAATAATAAATAAAAAATGTCATAAATTATTTTTTATGGAAATAGTACGTTTTGCATGCATATTGTCTTCCTATCCAGCGCAACGGTAGTGGCGCGAAGTAAAAAAAAAAAAATCATAGTAGCCACGAACGTATAACAGGAGCAAGAGAACATTATCATTGAAAAACCGTCTTAATTTATATTAATCCATTGTCTAGCTCTACAGGGCAAATGGCTGAACATTATGGTCATGAAAGGTATCATTCGATCAGAAATGTTGTGCAGATGGGAACAGAAAAACTCGCAATCAGATAGGTCAAATAGCATAAAAGTTATAAGCAAAAATTTACAAGTACTTTAAGATAGTGATGAGATAAAAGTTATTTAGAATAACAAAACCTGACAAGTAGCAGTTATTCAATATAGTGATTCTAAAATAAAAATTATCGATAATTAGCAGTCACTGCTATTTTCACTATTATTTTTTCAGTAGTATATGCTACTGCTCAGGGCCGGCGCTAGACATTATTAATACATAGGCAAAATTAAAATTTGCCGCCCTTGTATTGTAAATCCTCACTTCCCCCCAAATTCATACACACCTACGATCTACCTTACCCATATATAATAATATTAAATTTGTATAAAAGAGATTTTACCCTATTAACTAAACAAAAAATTAATTACATATACTTTTAAAAAGCAAGGAAAAGGATACAGCCATACAGGTGTGCAATCATAATGTTTAATTAAATTAGTTATAATTTGAATGCAATGATAAACTATTGCATTCGAAAAAACAATTCTGAGTGAAGCTCCGTCAGATAATGCCGTTTTTTTTGTCATTTTTTTTTGATTAACTAAAAATATCAAATTCAAACACCTATAAAAAAAAAAATTGAACCTTGGGATTTTTCTAATATTTTGATATGATGTTAAGTGATATGTATGTATACTTCAATAAAACTTTCAGATCTAAATGCCCAAAATTACCAACATTATATATATATAAAAACGAGAATATTACGAAATATTTAAGTCCTATATTTTGTAGAAAAATAAAAGTAACGGTTCCAAAATTTTATTACCACATATATATATATATATATATATATATATATATTACCTGTGTGAACACCTATTGAAATTTTCAAGTTTCTAACTTTAAAATTGCCCGAGTAATCATTAAATATTGAAATCGAATTAGTTGAAATTTCAGTTTTCGTGAAAATTGCCGTTTTTCGTCGTTTTTTCTACCACTTAGGGTCAATTTTGAGAAATTCGAAAAATGATCTAAATAAAGTACTAACTACATCCACTTTCCAACCAGAAAAATATGCTGTTTGTGAAAATCGGAGCATTATTTCGGGTAGTAAAAGTGTTTTCAGGCATAAAAAAAAAGACACACTTCATTGTAAAACCAATACATTCTTAGCTTCCAGAATCTAAAATGGAAAACAAATAAAATGAAAACTAATATTTCACTCAAAGTATTAAAGAATTTTTTTGGTTATCAGTAGGTACTAGGTACTAGGTATATTATTTTTATAATACAATAATTATTTCAAACAATAAAAATAATGGATAGAGTAATATTTATCATTATACTTGTATTTCGATTAGGACATTATTATCGTTGTACATGTTATTGATTTATTACAATAAATATTAAATATTATTTGTAGATGTAGACATTGTTTTCCTGTATATTATAAAATATAATAATTTCAACGTGTACGGTCGATTCACACAATCATATTATTTTGGTCGTCAAACTATTTTGGTTGTTTTGATTAATAAACGGGAAAATAACTTTATATTAGACTGATAATTTCATTTTTAATTAAAATTTCTGATATTTTGTCTACACTAATACACACAAATGCCGCCTTTTTGAAAAATGCCGCCCTAGGCATAGGCCTGTGTTGCCTGTGCCTTCCGCCGGCCCTGCTACTGCTACTGAAAAAAATCACAATTTACCAGCAGTACTTTAAGACCGATTTTTCGTATGCAACTAGAATTTCGTAAAAATATAATGTTGTCCCCCGATCCGTCGCGCCGCTATCCATTCCACTTCCCGTGTTGCTGCTGTGGTGTGACGAGTACCGACGACGCACGATGTCAGACCACACCACAACGGACGATTGCGACGATTGGACGTTTTTTTTTCAATTTTTCCGTTTTTCAACCTACAAACGTTGTACTCGACTATTACAAGTTGTTATCTAGTATTTAGACTGAAAAAATTTTTTTTTACATTTTTTTTCGTTTCTCGACTTATATACGATATATTCTACTACTACATTAAAATGTTAACTAGTATTTTTAACGAAAACAATTTTTTTTCGATTTTAAACTTATAAACGATATAATATATATAATTTATTAATTTACTAGTTGTTATCCAATAAATAGAACGATAATAACTTTTTTTTTAAATTTTATCGTTTCTCGACTTACAATGATATATTCGACTACTACAACGTGTTATATGGTATATTGAACGAAAATTTTTTTAATTTTTTCGTTTTTCCACTTATAAACAATATATTCGACTACATGGTATTTTGAACGATAAAACTTTTTTTTAATTTTTTTTTTTACTTTTTCATTTTTAACTTATAAACGATATATTCTACTATTACAAGTTGTTATCTAATATTTAGAACAAAAACAACTTTTTTTAATTTTTTTGTTTCTCAAAAAATTAATAAGATTTTATTTTATTTATTACAGTACAATAATATAAGTATGAAATGTAATATTTTATGAGTATAATTTTATATGTATTTAATTTAATAAAATTTACTAAATATGTAATACAATTACATGTATACACATAAATTTCAATATCACTTTTTTAGGTTGTTACATGTCAAATTCCTAAGATTAATGTACTTGAAACTCATTAAAATGTTAGTGAGAAACTTTGAAGTATATTTATTTTGAAGAGTGATTATAATTGTTTTAATAATTCTATCTATGAAGTATTAGAATTGTGTAGTATTAAATATAATTAAAGGTAGACAAATAATGTAAAAAAAAAAAATATATTTAATTAAATTTATGAATACCAAATTCATGGAATAAATTAAATAATATTTTTTTAAAAACAGTTGGGTATACTTAAGGAAACTAAATATAATTAAAGTTAGATTAATGACACATTTTCCTGATTTTTATTATTTCATATGTTAATTAAACATGAATAATTTATGTATTATATTCTTGTATACATTTCCAATGGTTCAACTTGCGATAGAAAAATATTTAACTGTATATGTTTTGTAGTGAAAATTCATATTTTTATAATCTAGGCAAGTTGGCCACTCCTGAACAATAATAACCATATACTTTAATAAAAATGAAATCTAAAGATTATTTAAATAAAACTTTATTCAATTATTAAAAAAACATTTTCTAAACATTTGTATATTGCAATATTTTTAAAAGTTATACAGTAATTATAAAGAGATACTTAATTTAAAAAATGAATGAATATAAATCAGTAATTTAATTAATTGAATTTTAGATTTAAACTTTAATATGTAGTTAAAAAGTTTTAAATAAATGAAAAAATAAATTTTAGTTATTAGGCAGGTACACCATACCTATACATAAAAGTAATTGAATACTTATACTGCCATAAAACCTCCATCGACATATAGATTCAGACCATTTATCATTTTTGAATTGTCACTCAAAAGAAATATCGCAGCATCCGCAATATCATTAGTTTCTGCAAAACACACGAGAATATTAAAATAAATTACCCATTTTTAATAAAGAACCCAATTTCTACAAAAAATTTGTTTTTATTTTAAGAAATACGCATTTTGAAGACCAAGTCTTCATCATCAGTACTAAACAACTACTATAAGTACTACTTTAGTACTACTAAAGTAGTACTTATAGTAGTTGTACTTCAGTAGTATTTATATCTATAGTAATTGTTTAGTACTGATGATGAAGACTTGGTCTTCAAAATGCGTATTTCTTAAAATAAAAACAAATTTTTTGTAGAAATTGGGTTTCTTTATTAAAAATAATAATTTCTACAAGTGACCAACACTAAAATTTTAAATTACCTATATTGATAGGTACAATATTATAACTACTAATGTATGAATAATTATAAATAAAAATCTAAGACGAAAAAAGTATTAATACATATTTTATGTGTCTAAACAATATTTGTATTTTGTACATTATCTACCTTATACGATTTTATAAACTAGCAGAGTATTAATAAAATATAACGTTGTATATAATATGTATGAAAATATAGGTAAAAAGAATTTCAAAAAATTATAATGTTCTACCGATATGTAAGAGAACCATACCTCAAAAACTATAATAGTTAGTAGAGCTACTCAAAAAAAAAAAAAAATAAATAAATAAATAATATAGTTGGGAGTTTCTGATTCATTTTAAGCAAATTTGTCTATTATATAAATATAATATTAGGTTTTACAAACCTGCAAATCTTCCTAAGGGTATTCTTTTCAATATCGGCTCTGATTTTTCAGGATCAGACCATGCTTTCAGCCCCATTTTGGTCAACACAACAGTAGGATTCACATTATTTGTTCTTATACCGTAAGGTCCCAGTTCAATAGCCATTGTTCGTGTAATTTGGTTCACTGCTCCCTTAGACGCACAATATGAAACATGATCTGGTATTGATCTCTAAAATTATACAACGCTATCACTTTTTTTTATTGTGCTTTCAGTAAGTTATAACTAAAGTTTAAGATGTAATATTTATCTATGGTATTGTAACTAAAATTATTGACTTAACTATTTAACATTTGTAAATTTAAAATAATAAATCAATAACCTGAGAAATGGTTGATGATATATTGACTATGGATCCTTTGATTTTTGCATCCATCATATTTTTAACTACAGCTTGACTTACTCTCATTAATCCTCGGGCATTGATGTTCATTGTACTGGGAACAAAATAATTATTAAAGAATAATATGAAAAAGGGAAAGTAGTGCTGGCAATTCAATACCTATTTTTTAATGACCAAATAAATAAAATAATTAATATTGAATTATTCTATTAAATAGACTTAAATCTACACGATTACAATCACAATAGAAATAGAAATAGGTATATATGCAAGCCCGGATTAAGGGGCCCAGAGGCCTCATCCCCAGGGCCCATGAAAGTAATGGGCCCTTTGAAATTATAACCTCAAGGCTATAATTTGTATTATATAAAAAATCATTTAACATTTTTTTATACAAATATTATTTTGAAATAATTACATAAAATTTTCTTGTTCTATTAATATTATAAAAATATTTTTGATTTATAAAATATTATATTACTGTGTATAATTGATTCACAGATGTGCTATGCAATTAAAATTATAATGGTATCACTGAATTTTTCATCATGATGTTTCTATACTTTTATGCAAGGCTGGGCGTTAACGAGTTAAAAAGTTAAGTTACTTTTAACTAAGTTATATAACGAGTTTTTTTTTTTTACTATTATCTTTTAACTTAACAAGTTAAATTTTTTGTAAATAACTGAATATTTCAGTTAATTTTTCTTTTATTATCGTTAAATTAAATAACCTACTTTTATAGAAAATAAAATGTTATACTATCTTTATTCAATGAACAAAAATTTGAAATTCCAGTTATTAATTTATTATAAATTTTATACTTCCTGTTTTTCTATTATTATGTGCCCACAAATATTTAAAATTAAATAATTAATTCAAATTTTAATTTAATAAATGTGTAGGTGTAGGTATATGCATTCATATACTCCAGATCATTTATTTCATATTCAAAAGATTTTTCAAGACAATTTTTTTCAGTTTCATCAATCCCAATATGATCATTATCATAATTAATTAATCTTGATTTTTTTGGAAGAGCAATTATATTTCTAATTTTTGGTGGTTTTCTTTTGTTGGTTTTTATTGTTAAAAACTTTGGTAGATTTGGAAACACTGAGGGAAAAAATCATTTTTTAGTAATGGTTTACCTCATTTTATTTTATTTATTGTACCATCTGGTATTAATTTTCAAACTATTTATCAATAAATTTATCTTCAAAATGAAGTTCACATATACTGTCTTTCATTTGTAATTCCCTATCTAATCTAGGAATTAACTTATTCCAAATTTGTTTTTTTATCATTCTCTGGAAATTAAAAAAAAAAATTTAATTTATTGAACTAAATATAATTATGTTAAATAAAATATAATAAATAATAATACCATTATGAATATAATAATAAATAAATTACCTTTGGTTTAAACATACTAGGATTTTGTAATCCTTTTATTTATTTTGTTTTTTTGAAGAATAGTACCCTGATGTACAACCATGGTACAAAACAACCCATTATATTATTATTATTTTATAAATACAATTAAGAATAATTAATTATTATTTCTTAATAAAATAGGTTTTAATTTATAATTGAATATAATATTTAAAAATATACACCAAATACCAAATAATTTAATTAAAAATTGGTTTATTGATATAATTTATAGACCTGTAAAGACTTATAACTAGGGCTGGGATTTTAATGTCCTTAAAAATTGAGAAAAATGCCCTTAAAAAATAACTTTAAAAACTCAAAAAATGTATTTAAAAAATGTCTTTAAAATTTATTTAAAATAGCTTAAAATTTAAAAAAAATTACATTATATGTACATACATATTTTATTTTACTTTATACGAGTATATTAAAAAAAAAAAATTATAAAATTATTCTTTATTGTTACACTGAATTACGAAAGCATGCTTTAGGTATTCAAATAGAAACGCCCTTCTGTTGTCTGCCAATAAGTTTTTGTATATAGAGCTCTTTTCTAAATCTACTGAAGTGAAATTTTGTTAAAATTTTAAAAATGCTCTTAAATAATTAAATTTTAATAAATGCAATTAAAATATATTAAAAAGTTTAAAAGATTATGTTTCAAGTTTAAGAGAATCAACTTATGAATATGCACTTGGAGAGTTTTGTACTAAAATAAGTAGTACATATAAAAATGAAGGAAAAAGAAAAATCACAAAAAAATTTCCAGATGGTACCAATGAAGCTTCAGATTTACATTATAGCAATGATAAATTTTGAGTTGAAACCCACTATATGATAATAGATAAATTTTGCTCAGAACTAGATAAGAAAATAAAGGTATATGATTGAGTAGTTAAACATTTTTTATTTTTAACTAGACTTCATGCTGAATTTACTGATGAAGATTAAACTATACAATAATGATGTTGATGATTCAATAAAAAATGAATTATTGCATTTTAAGAAATTTTGGGAACAAAGTAAAACAGATTTTGATGGAAGTGATATACATAAAATAATTGTGACATTATTAATATTTTTCCAAATATTCACATTGCAGTTAGAATATATCTTACTATTCCTATTGCTAACTGTAGTCTGTAGTGCTAAAAAGGCTTTTTTAAAACTTGCTAGAATTAAAAAGAATAGATCATCATTGTTACAATATAACCTATCATCATTAATAATTTTGTCAACTGAATGTGATGTTCTTGAAAAAATAAGTTTTGAACGATCATTGGTAGGATTTACCTCACAAAAAGCAAGAAAAAAGTTTTATATAAAATATTTAATGTAGAATATTAAAAGTAAAAATATTAAATTTATTGTGTTATTATTTATTATTAGTATATTTTAAATTATATATTGTACAAGTATAGTATAAAAGTGCCATCACTTACAAATATAATAATATATTATATTAAAATACATTTTTATTTTAACATTTATCATTATTTAAAAAAGTGTACTCATAATTATAATATGAAAGTAATAATCAGGGCCCATATTGAAATTTTATCCCCGGGATAGATGTCTTAATCCGGGCTTGTATATGTCATGAAAATAAAACACAAAATTTATAATATATCGTTCTATTACAAAACTCATCCACATACAGAGCGATCAGAACTTCATTATTTAAAAATGAGAATGATAAAAACCTTGGATGTTTTCGACATCTATACAATTTTTTCTGATCACTCAGTATTGGCGATTGCTAAGCTAGCTACGCGCTCTGATGGATATTTTTACAGCCAATCTAACGAGTTAATCACGTATACAGCAGCATATTATACAAATACCTGTATGTTTATGGAAATATTTTAAATATTGTTTAATATTTTAAACATTTCCACAATCTTACAAATATTCTTATATGGCTCTGCTGAAGGTTAAGCCCAAGTATTTTATTAAATGTATGCATATGTTTATGTCAATAAATTGGAAATGTTGTCTTTAACTTTAGTTAAAATTAAAATTAAGGTATATTAGCTCTAAATTTTACCCAACTATCATAATTTTCAATTTATATACTTATTTATTTGTTTTAATAAACATATATAGGTAATCTTACTTATCCCATCCGTTTTTGGTCGTTTCGAGAAATGATTCAATGTGTGCAACTCCAGCATTGTTAACCAATCCATGGACGGGTCCTATATCTAGAACTTTACAATATGCTGATTCCCATTCGCCCACATCGACAGTTACCTTGGTCATTTTGGGACCATCTGAAGCTATCAAATTTTCTACGTTTCTATCAATTGCAACAACGTGAGCATCCAAAGCTATCAATCGTTTTGCAATCATTTCTCCAATTCCTATAAAATCATATTATAACAAGTGAAACATAATTTACGTTATTTAGTAAAACTTTTGCTATTCTAATATTTATGTATAAATATATAATATTACATATTATATTATATACTCGTAGGTAGGCATATGGAAATTATGACATATATCTAATTTTTATCATAATATACTGTAAAATAAACTATCATTTTCTATACCCAAATATAGAGTGCATAGTAATTTAACAATTCGTAGGATATACCTAGGTATTTAAATATTCTACATTTGCATTGACCATAAAAATAAAATGTAAATTAGTAACTCGATGGGCAAAAGCAGAGAGTATTAAATTAAAATATAATAAAACAAACGCATAATTTTAACTATACCATTATAAAATTTTAATTTAAAGATTTATTTTTAATATGAAAATAACAGAAGTTCTAACAATCAATATTTTAATGATCAAAACGATATAACATCATAATCATAATTCCATTAATAACATGGATTTGCTTACAAAAATATTTAAAGTAACATATATCACTAAAATGACTAATTGATAACAAACTTGCATAGCGGATTTGTCACTAAAATATAAATACAATGTTAAATATTCTGATCACGTAAACACATTTGTTGGCCCGTTCCTGTTATAAATATTATAAAATAAAACATATAACTGGGCATTAATGTTAACTTTAATAGGTCTTAAATAATGAATATTATACGATAGCAATAAAATGGATATAATAAAATTAAAATATTTTCTGATTAAACAGCGCACAGTCTTAGTAAAATTTATGACTTGCGCCATTAAGTATTGCATGAAATAATTTTTTTGGTGTATAGGTTTTTTATAAACATTTTAGTAATAGATACCAAGTACAGTATTTTTTTAAAAAAATTTGTTATATATATAGGTACCTATTGATTTTAAAATTAATTTTAAGTAGCCACATACCAGAACTTGCGCCGGTGACGATGAAACGTTTGTCTTTGAAATACTCTTCCATGGTTGAACATTTCTGTGCAATACCCCTTGATAGAGTAGTTGTAAAACAAAGCTTGTTAAATTTGGTCGATAACTTGCTGACAGTGCGGAACATAATGACGGTTTTTTAGATATTGTTTAACTGAAACGATTGAAAAATGTCATTTACAAAATGTTTTTATTAATTAGTAAAATATTTGTAGTATGAGAGTTTATCAACCCACTATATAAAAGACTGTTTTTCGTATGTTTTATGTGCAGTTATACAAACTGGTTAAGTTTTGAAAATGGGAAAAAAACGATTTATTATAAAACGTTTATTCTCCGCAAAGTTATAATATAGTTGATTATGAGTCATTGGTATTTTTACTTTTTAGTGTAATAATAATAATTATAAATCATAAAGAATTTTTAATTTATTGAAGCAATACTTACGATTTACAACAACAATTGTCTATACTCCAGCAACCAGCTACGGAAAATGGCGGACTCCTGTTTACAGGTGAAGTACTGAAATGAGCGTTCATAAAAAAACATGACTAAGCTTACATCACGTGATCGCCATTTCACCAATGACTCCCTTCCGTTTCTTCTTTCTATGAATAAAATACAAATATGCTAATTAGGAGTAGTTCGCAAGCCGTTTCTTCCATGAATTTTAGATTCTGAGCGAAGCGAAGAATGTATTGGTTTTAAGGTGCGTCCACCTCCACATTACATCGATATTGAACGATCGACGTCTTTCGATTTGGTCGATTGAAAAAGTCGATTAAGCGTAGACGCATAACATCAATCGACGTCGATTGTAAACCCATATTATAAAGTCGGTTTTTATCAAAGGGTTTTGGTAGAATGTTAAAATTATTTTTATGTGGACGCGTCGATCGACGATTTTATTAAATGCAATAAAACACTCAATTTCAACGAACGTAAAACCAAAAAATTTGGAATTTTTTTGAAAATTTTGTTGAAGCATACTGACATACTTCTTAACGAATTTCTAAATTTTTAGAAAAATCTTAAGACTCAATTTATTTTGTGTAGGTGTTTATATTTGAAATTTCAGTAAAATTATTTACGAGTATATTGAACATATAGACTGATAAATGTAAAAAATTTAATCGGTAGTTGGTAGTTCGATACATTTATATTATCTGATGACTGATGAACTTCCCTCAGAATTTTTTTTCGAATGTAATGATTTATCCATTACATTCAAATTGTAATCAAAATTCAACACTATCTTCTTTAGTTCTTTACACATGTATCCCTTACCTTTTTATTCTTTATTTTAATTGACACTGTTTAAACTAGTTTTATTGTATTTTCTCATAAATGAAATTTATAGAATTTAATATTCTAAATTAATTAGTAACATATTAAATAGAAAATTTATTTTTATTCACTTGAAAAATATACTTTTATATTATTTTAATGCTTTCATCTCATTTTGTTATTTATTATTTATTAAACTAAATTTTGGTAATTGCATATAATTTTATTTTATTTAAATTGAACACAACACAATTTTTGAAGAAATTCTAAAAAATAAGTGAAAACAATATAAAACTATTATGTTATTAATATAATCAAATAGGTAACGATATTATCTATAAAATTACCACTAAAATTAAAACCAATAACAGTTAGGTTAAATATATTAATCAATATAATATAATTTTTGTTAATTTTTATGTCCAGAAAAACGAATAAATTACTAAAAAATTAATTTCTATATTACTTATTCATAAAACTATTTTTGAATTACCTTTTTATATTACAGTAAAATAAAGTATATTTTATTTAACTTTATGTTATCTATTTAAAAGTTCACACTAATATCATAATTAACCAGCCTTTCTCTGAAATATAATCCTAGCTACACTATTACTAAATAAATTTTATTCTTAGTCAATAATTTAATTTTAGATTCTGAGCGAAGCAAATAATGTATTGGTCTTACAATGATGTGTATTTTTGTTTTTATGTCTGAAGACACTTTTACTACCCGAAATAATGTTTCGATTTTCACGTATACCTAAGATATGTTTTTATTTAAAATTAAACACTATGATTTTCACACCTATATCCCTGCGGCAGGAGTATTCCTTCCCTTGCTTTTTAGAAATACTATTTTTGTTTAATCAATAACTGTTATTGATTATATTAAATTGTTCACTTCTGATTAAATATTAATCCAGAAGTATTTAATAATGTTCATATTTATATTTTACAGATTTATTTGAGGTTTTAGTAAACAATAAAGATCAAAATTATATATACATATATCACAAATTCCAAATAATTGGACAAATCTCAAAAATCTTTTCTTTATTTACCTGATGCATTGTTTATTTATATTTTATATATTCTTAATAATGGTTGTTAAAAAATTTGTGAGACATCTTAGTAATTATTTTTTATTAATGATTTAATAGTTATAAATTAAAACAAAAAGTTTCATTAAATTTTAATACGTTTTTGTTTTTATTTAATATAATATAATAAACATATACTTATTTATTTAACATTTGAAAAAATAAAAATTCATGATTTTTAAACAATCAGTGGTTACTACACAATTTTACTGGGCATATTGAGATTTACCCATAACAAATTAATTGAATTTATTGAACAATATATTTGACAAAATTATCAATTTTAATTAAATATCCAATTTACACACTTACCAAAAGATTATAAGTTATAACTATCTATATGTCACACTAATATTATTATTTATTAATGTTGAAAATAATTTATAATGGAGATTTATCTTTTAACTATTTCAAAATTTCTTGAGTATAATAAATAACAATTACATCACCACTTAAATGATATATTTGTATTAATTAAAATAATTTTTATTAAAAAATTTTTAATATATCATACCTGCACGTCTCATACTTTTTAAAATTTCTAGTAAGCCATCTTCTTATGTCACTACACCTGTTGAACAGCATGATACAACATGGCATATTCTTCAGACACCTTGAACAAAAAAAAAAAAAAAAAAAAAAATGTAACATAATTCATAATATATTTTATAAAATTAAGATGTTATAATTTATTTGGTAAATAAATAATGGTATGTTCGAATGTTTATCTTTGATTCTTCGTACTATATCTAAATACATATTTCCAGGTTTAACCATTATTATATCAAAAGATTCTGAAATATATCTATCCTAAAACAATGAATAATAATGTAAGTTAGAATCCATTTAATGCACCACTGATATTTTAAATACCATTAGCATGAAAAGATCAAATTAATCACCCATAATTAATCTTACGATTTATATTAATAATACTTTGAAAAGCAATATTTATATCTGTTTTATAGTGAAAGGCTAAAAATAATCCTGTTAAAATTTGATTAATTAAACAAATTATTAATAAGGAATCAATATTTCATATAAATCTAATTCTAGATGGAGTAGGAAGATTAATTATTGGAATTAATATTTTTTTTTATTTAAAATTTTTGTCGTATAGGTCCTTTATTATTTTTTAATAATCAAATAATTAAAATTAATATAATAAAATAAACTATTAAATTATTAGGAATAATAAATAAATTTAGAAAATAAAAATAAAATATATTATAATAAATAATTTCAAATTTAAAATTTTCTATAAAATTTATATTTATATTTAAATTAATAATAATTATGATAATAATAATAGTAATTATTAATGTTTTAAAATTTTTATTAGTATTAAATTCCTTAGAAGCAATTCTAGAAATATATGGAAAAATAATTATTAAACCTCCAATATAAAGAATAAATAATATAAATGAAATTCATGAAGTTTTATTGATTAAATTAATTAATATTGTAATTAAGATTGATTGAATAAGAATAGTTAAATTTGTTATTAAAGGTGATTTT
>JAIUCT010000029.1:185048-226057 GCA_021307375.1 Tetraneura akinire
AGGTACCAACTACCTAATTTATAGAGGTAGGCGTATGTGTTGTAACACGCTTAATACGTTTTTAACGATACCTATATTGGTCAAAAGAAAGCAATATTATAGTATACATAAACAATATTAAAAAAATAATAGATAATTCAAATCATTCGTGATTTAAAATTATATTAGATATATTTAGAATACGATATCACTGTCAAATATATTAATAATAATAATAATAATAATAATAATAATATATATATATATATATATATATATAGACACGTTATTCTTGTATAACCTTGCCTATAATATAATATAGTGTTATAATATATTGAGTGGATATAATATAGTACTTCTACGATTTACTTCTACCTATTAATTTATACTTATAGTTGTTATAAGTAGTCTATAAAATATAAAGATATAAGAAAATGATAGAAAATAAAAAATTCTTAAAAGCGATTCTTTACTTTCTTTTTTTTCGTTTACTCACAATAGCCTTACGCTCCCAACCAGCTATATCTATACATACAATATAGGTACAATATTTACATATTTCATCTGTCTACCTTGTCGCCGGTTTTGTTCTCCCTCTCTTTCCTTAGATAGGTTATCTACCTATATATAATATTACGTATTTATATAACCGTATACATAAGTTTTATTTATTTTGTTATCGTTCGTGTAAAAATCACTATTTAATAACATATTTGTAAAGTTTTTTTACGTTTACGTTTTACAACAATAATAATAAATATTTAGTCTATATTTTTTAATAAAGTAAAAATAAATGATAAGTTTTTTTGTAATTTTTGATTAATTACCCAAATCACAAAATTGATATTTATATATAATAGGTAGCTATGTGAACACGCAATCAAATTTTCAAGTCTACGTCGAAATTTTAATTCTCGTGAAATATGACGTTTTTCCTATCGCATAGGGTCAATTTTGAGAAATTCGAAAAATAATATAAATAAAATACCAACTGCATCCATTTTCCAACCGGATACATATGCTTTTCGTGAAAATTGGATTATTATTTTGGGTAGGAAAAGTGTTTTCATACATAAAAAAAAAAGAAAAAATACTGGTATGAAATGGATATGTTTCGGTGAAAGATGAATATTGGTGAATGTCGTCATTTTCCGGTGAATGACGTCTTTTACCAAAATGATTCGATTATGTAGGTAAATGATGTAAAAAACCAGATTTTAAATTCAAATGTTCATCTTTCACCGGCCATTGATGTCATTTACCAAAACTGGTGGTAAATGATGATAAATCTCAATTAATACACAGATTTTTTTACTATAGGTACTAGCGATAATTATTATAATTTTGCGATTGCATGTGAATCAAATCAATTTGCGCCCTTGAAATTAATGCGGAATATAGAATTAGTTTTGTCACAAGCCCTCTTCTTGGATTTAATTGTTTTACTTGATAATTAGTAATTACTGCATAAACCTAAATATGCCATAACTGCCTCCATTGTCACATTACAATATTTTGTTTTTAACACAGCCATCATCCTATTTCTACCACCATGCCCTACTGCCAAATGTGCGGTGTGAATTACTTCAAACAGCTCGTCTACTGTGGTCTGTGACGTAATATAAAACGTCAGATTCATTATCAACTATAGGATTAATCAATTTTTTTTCTCCCAATTGACACAACATCATATTTAAATAACATATATAATATATTTATTATATAAAATATTTTTTATAGTTGTTTAAAGTTGATATTTTTAGTTTAAATGAAAATCTTAGAATCCATACGAATATTATTCTTATTATTTCTCAATACTTTTACAATAAAAATTAATAGAAAAACTAACAAATTGATTGAAGTATATTGATATATATCTTAACGTATTTCCAAAATATCAGGATAATCTCAATGCTCAATTTTTTTTATAGGCGTTTAAATTTGCATTTCAGTAAAATCAATATTTAAAGTATTGAGACCTACGGAATTTTCTTATTATTTATTATGTTTTTATCTATGAAGACACTTTAACGACAAGAAATATTGCTCTGATATTTACGAATAACATAAGTTTCCGATTGGAAAGTGGATGAAGTAGATACTTTATTTAGGTCATTTTTCAGATTTCTCAAAATTGACATCATGGGACAGGAAAACTACTAAAAAATGACAAAAATACGAAAAGAGTTAAATTTTCCCAAAATCGATTTCAATATTTTGTGATAACTCAGGAATTATTATACTTAAAGAGCTGAAAATTTTATTAGAGGTTCATATCGGTATTATACATAAATGAAAAAATTTTAGAACGATTATGTAAATTTTTCTACGAAATATTGAACTTTGAATATTTCTTAAAATTCTCATTTTTACATCTATTATGTTCAATAAAATTGGTAATTTTGAGTTTAAAGATCTGAAAATTTTACTGAAGCTTCATCATATATTACTTGACGTGCATTTAAAATATTAGAAAAATAAACTTTTTATTTTATTTTATTTTTTTTTTATATCTTTTTATAGAATAAAAGACCTGATACTCCAACTGCAGGGATACTGTTGTGCAAATCATAGTGTTTAATTTTAATTAGAATTTAATTTCAATGATAACCCATTGCATTCGAAAAAAGTATTTTGATCGAAATTCTGTCAGATAAGAGCATTTATATCTCCGATAGGAAAGTGGATGAAGTTGGTAATTTATTTATGTCATTTTTCGGATTTCTCAAAATTGACACCATGGGAAAACTACTAAAAAATGACAAAAATACGGGTAGAGTTAAATTTTCCCTAAAATCGATTACAATATTTTGTGATTACTCAGGAATTATTATACTTAGAGACTTTTGTAGGGTGTTCATTTATGTACTATATATGTACCTATTATGGTCTCTTAATATGTGATAAAATTTTGCGTTTTAAATATTTAATAAAAAATGATAAATTTTTATAAATACCTACATTATCTGACTGAACTTCGCTCAGAATCGTTTTTTCGAATGCAATGGTTCATCATTGCATTCAAATTCTAATTAAAATTAAACAATATGATTTGCTTACCTGTATCTCTGCGGCAGGAGTATCAACTCTTTTTATTTATTTTATCGCCATGACTGGTTGCTATTAGATATTAAAGTTTCGTTATAATTAGTAGTAAATATGACTTATTTAAATTAAAAATACTCACTGGGAACTGGAGTTAACATTATCATTTTCCATGCTTGAGAATTTGTTCGCAACAGTACAAGCGATAAAAATCTAAGTACCTATATAAATATATAAACAAAATATATTAATATACCTATATTGATTTGTTATTGTTATATTTTAATAGCATAAATTATATACGTAATTTATAGGTACACAGACAATATTATTTACAGCTAAAATTATTTAATTTTATTATTTATTATACATCTATTTATAACTCTTGCCTAATAATTATAAAGTAGAGTTGGAAATTTAAATATAAATATTGATTGATATATAAACACTATTTTTTTTGTTAAATACACATTAAAAAAATTAAAATATTAATAACTGTATTACCAGTACTTAATGAAAATAAAAAATAATTCAAAATATTGTATTATTAATTTAAATTATTTGATTATATTTACTAATAAAACATGAAGTACCCACTAAATATTTAGGTGTAAAGTTTTAGTTTTAGGGCAAGAAACAATAGATATTATAAATTTCAAATATCTTATTACTTAATTATATATATATATATTAATTGTATAAGTAATAGCAATTATTATTTTTATTATTTAACAATATTTCTTGCACCTAGGTAGGTACATAAACTTAAAATATTTAAACCTAATTTAGATACTTGTAAAAATACAGAAATAATTAACATAACCGGTAAAATGTATTGATCGTGGAATTCATAATAAATACATATGGGCGCGCTCAAATATTTAATATAGGTATTAATATATATATCATTTAATACCTATATTATTATTACTATACTATATATTAGTATATTATTTAAAATAATAAAATAGTATGAGTAAGTGAATAACCATCAAAAAATGTTTTTTGTTAAGTATCAATAAATAATTTTTATTATATTTATTTTTATTATTTTTATTATATATTATATTATATTTTTTATATTTTTATTATATTAAATTAAAGTTGGATACCTATATGGCTATATGTAAATTACAAAAATAATCCATTAACCAGATTGACCTTCAAGGTAGTTTGAATCCCCCAAACCGCACCCCCTTAGTGCGCCATTCCCAGCAGCCACCAATCAAAAATATTTTACAATCAAGTTTTACAATTATATATATAATACAATAATGGTTTATGTGATTTATATTTTATAATATAATACTGTTGTATAGAGTATAATGTATTATGTATATTATAGTTTTAAATTTAAACTCGATTGATAGAAGGATAAATTTTATTTTTATAAAATACTTCATTTTTTAAAATAGCCAATTTTGATTAAAAACTATAGCCGTTACTAATAATTATTTCAGTTAAATACATATTTGTAGAAAAATTATAAAATTATTAAAAAACCGTGTTCGTCAAATGAAAATTTCTATTTAACTCATTGTAATATCTCAGTAGAAAATTAAGATTTCATATGACATTGAATTTAAATTATTAGTTAATAGTAATGGATTATAATATTACTTTTATTTTATATTTAATGATCTCGTAAAAAAAGAATAGGTATATTTTTTTTTCTTTATTCAAAGTGTAAGTTGAATATTATAATTTATAGTTGTTTCATAGAATATATTTATATGATAATTTTGGTCGGTCAACTTTCTAATTTAAAGAAACTGCTTTTTAGAATTTTTGAATTTATTAAAGAAATAATTTCTAACGTCACTTTTTATTATTAATAGTTATTTTATTAAATTATTAAATACAAAATTTATTTAATAATACAAGTAATACCCAATAGTAACTTTGAGAATTAAAGCCGCGTCCACACTAGTAAAAATTTACGTTGTGCGTCGTATTCGACTAAATACGAGTATGTGCGTGTGTGGAAATAAAAGATAAATAAATAAAAGAGCACACTTTGACCGTGGATTTATTTGACGCACAACGTAAATTTTTACTAGTGTGGACGCGGCTTAAGATGAATAATTAATGCAAAAATGCTGATATTTAATAATATAATAATAATGAATAATAACATTAATAAAATAAATATTTCATGACATGACATTAATAAATAAAAAAAATTCCTTAAATATTTTTTTTTAACTCTTTTGTTAAAGTTGATTAATATAGAAACATGTAATAATTCAATAATAATCCAATAATATTCATTACACCTAACAATGTATTTTTAAAAAGTACTCTATACACGTTATTTATTAAAAAAAAAAAAAAAATTAAATTATAATATTGTCTCGAGCCGTATACGCGTAATATACAAACGGCTCCTCCGATGAACTTAACTTATATTTATATTTATTATTATTATTAATCAATATCGACGATATAATTTTCAAATATTATATCGAAAACGTGTTAAATGTATATTTTACAAGTGAAAACGCGAAATAAATTCAATCGATTTTCGTTCCTATTTATAATAACTATTATTTATACACATATGCCATACGCGCAATTATTATTATTGGCGCGAGTTTTTTTTTTCTTTTTTTTTCGTCGACACCATTATTCATCGAGTAAATCCCAAATAAAATACCGAGTGACGTGTATTATATATACGAGTATATAAAGTTAAAAAAATTGATAATGAAAGTTAACAACGCGCATACGTATATTATTCAAAACTCGACTTAAATATTTTAAAAACGCATTTCGTAAAACGTCTAATTTTCAATTGGGCACGTTAAATGTTATTTTTTATTTATTTTTCTAATCGATCGATAAAGGGAATGATATAATTTATATATTTATTATACAACGGCCTTCGCGTTAACACGTTTCATTTGCGAGTATTTACAAAATTTAAAACATTGATTTATATTACACATTATATAGACTAGATATACTTAGTATACGATTTCATATTATTGCCACAATATTATATAGAAAAAAAGATGAGCTGATACTCCTGCCGCACAGGATACAGGTGTGCGAACCATAGCGTTTAATTTTAATTAGAATTTGAATGCAATGATAAACCATTGCATTCGAAAAAACGATTCTGAGCGAAGTTCAGTCAGATTATAATTTTCGTTTGAACTAAAAAATATCAATTTAAAACAGCTATAAAAAAAAATTGAGATTAGGGATTTTTCTAATATTTTAATATGATGGTAAGTAATATGTAAGTATACTTCAGTAAAATTTTCAGACCCTAATACCAAAAATTACCAATTTTATCAAACATTATATACGTAAAAACGAGAAATTTACGAAATATTCGAAGTCCTATATTTAGTAAAAAAATTTAAAAAACGGTTCCCAAATTTTACCACATATATATAATAGCTATGTGAACACCTAAAAAAATTATCAAGTCTCTAACTTAAAAATTGCCCGAGTTATCGTGAAATATAGAAATTGAATTCGTCAAAATTTCATTTTTCGTGAAAAATGCCGTTTTTTCGTCATTTTTTCGAAGTTTTTTCTACCGCTTATAGTCAATTTTGAGAAATTCGAAAAATGACTTAAATAAAGTACCGTCTACATCCACTTTTACATCTGAAACTCGCTATTCGTGAAAATCGAAGCATTATTTCGGGTAGTAAAAGTGTTTTCAGAATATTTATTTATATGTATGGATTCTAAAATTTTCGTTTTCCTAAAAATATCAACTTAAAACGGCTATAAAAAAAAATTTTGACAATGGATTTTTCTAATATTTTAGTATGATGTTAAGTATTATGTAAGTATACTTCAGTAAAATTTTCAGACTAAAATACCCAAAATTGACAATTTTATCACACATTATATACGTAAAAACGTGAATTTTACGAAATATTCAAAGTCCTATATTTTGGAGAAAAATTAATGTAACGGTTCCAAAATTATACCACATATATATAGTAGCTATGTGAACATCCAAAAAAAATTTCAGGTCTCTATCTTAAAAATTGCCTGAGTTATCGTGAAATATAGAAATCGAATTCGTCGAAATTTCATTTTTCGCGAAAAATGCAGTTTTTTCGTCATTTTTTCGCCGTTTTTTCTACCGCATAGCGTCAATTTTGAGAAATTCAAAAAATGACCTAAGTAAAGTACCAACTACGTCCACTTTGCTACCGGAAACATACCCTATTCGTGAAAATCGGAGCATTATTTCGGGTAGTATTTTTGTACACAGACATAAAAAAAAAAAACAAAACAAAAAATAATCACACATCATTGTAAAACCAATACATTCTTCGCTTCGCTCAGAATCTAAAAAAGGTATTCAAATATCTTGATTTTTCGTGAATATGTTACAGTAAATATATCGGAACACAATGAGTACCTATAAATACTGTGTAATAATAATAATAATAAATATAATTATACATAACTTTTTCGTATAATAATTATACAATTACTACACAATTATTATTAATTATATATATCAGTACACAATTATTGTGTTAATAAATTTATCACTAGATAAAAAAAATATTTTTCAGAAAAATACAATACATTATTATATCAATTACTGAACAAAAATGCAAACGTGTCTCATAAAAATATATTAATATAGAATACCAAATAACGTAGATATAGAAGGAGGAAAGAATTGAAGAATTCAAAAGTATATAAATAAAATAATTTAAAAAAAAAACACAAGTGTTTACACAAAACGTTTACAATATTTATTTCTGATTTATTGGACTGCAATATCATTAATATTTTTTTAGTCGTATAAACCCATTTAAATATAACATATTATTATTAGTATCAGTCAGTTACTAAAAGAAAAAAGAAAATTCAGGAAAATACCAAAAATAGAAGTAGCTAATGTGTGTACGGTATTCAACTTACAGTTATCGTTGCGTATAATACGATGTATATAATTAGAACATAATATTATTGCAACATTTATTGGAAATTAATAAATAATTAATATGCAGTTGTTTGAGAAAAAAATAATAAGTACTCGAAAACTATGACGCCACGCCGCCGGCGGTTAGTGTTATTAAAACAGTGTGTAAAATACGATTGTAGTTGGGGAATATTACAACTGCCCCCACATGAAAACTATGCGATTTCATTACCATGAGATTACGGCGTCGAAAAATATATTATTTTATATGGATTTTTAACAATACAAGTATTTAATAATTTTTTTTTTTTTAATTTTTTGGAATAGAATATAATATACCTGCTACGAGTATAATTTTTTTTTTTTAAATTGCTTTCCGAAACCAACTCGGACCCTTCCTCCAGTAAAACGGTTCTGTACCTATAAATAAACGGTTGTTTGCACGATTCCATTTATTCAGATATGTCATACTAATATTTTTTATTCCCATATTTTAATTTCAATATACGAAGTGTTTATTTTAAGACGAATTTTTTTCAAATTTTTCCATCGAAAACTTCACGGACACACGAATATGGGTATTAATTAGTATTTATATTTATATCCGATATAATTTCACATGGTTATATATTATATCAAGAAAGGTCAAAGGTTAGAAAATAATATAATGATCCCCTCCCGTAGACTTAGCTAACCTAACTTAGCCGGTGGTTAAAATAAATGATTTTTTATAATTCACACGAAATGCTTGTGAATTTTGATTATATGTTTGTGACATGAACAGAAACAAAATAATCAAATATATATATATATTTTTTTTTATTGCATAATATCTTTCTATTACCTACTACTCTGTCAACTCTTATGTTGTTTCCAGAAAGTTACTTTATGTCATGGTAGTATTTCGTTTTTATTTGACGTTATCAGTCAAAAGATAAAAAAAGTAAAATACTAAAATACACAGCGCACAGATCCGATTTAGGTATAAAGTATAATAAATATTTTACAGTAATACATTAAGTTGTTACCAGTTAGATTGGCACAGCGGCGGTGGCGCTTTTCAGTAATATTATATCACGAACTGTAGACGCGGCGTGCGTTTCCGGTTTAATGCGACCGGTAAAGTTGTTTATTTTAAATTTATAAAAGTAAACACGGAGAATCTCTTAACATAATCTAACCACTACATAGTTGTTATCACTATGAAAGTATGAACTATAACTTATATATATATATATTATTATAACTTATACTTATATATTATTATACTATAACTATATATTATTTTTTTATAGTATGAAGTACTAATAATAAAGTATTAATCTAGTTTTAAAATATAACCAATAAAATGAGTGTTTAAAGATCATTGTGAATTTTCTTATCATATAAATGCGACTTTAGGTGCAGAACATTATATAAAATCATTAGAAAAAAAAGCATAAGAATAATTGAACAAATAGATACTAATAGATTTGTAAAGTAGGTACCTACTTAATATAATTGGTTTATATTGTATATTTCTTTGTACCTTGCCAGTATTTACAGCTACTCCGGAAAGAACTTTTTCCACATTGAGACGTCTAAAGACTTATTTAAGAAATTCAATGGGTCATGTATATACTAATTATTAATATATCATTATGTATTTTTGTATTATTATTATAAGTTTTATAATTTTTTTTTTATGTAAAATCGACTGAATGGATCCAATGTCCAATGGGTCCAATGGTACCATGTTATCTGTTCATCGAACAATAGATATCCATCAATAGATAGATCACCAGATAAAGTAATAGATATTATGGCTCAGACTTCACGAAAATTTAATTTAATATTACAATATAATATAATATATAATAATATAATTTTAACTAATAAAGTGTTCATACATATAAATATTTTTATATTCCCCTCGTGAAAAAATCCTAGATCCGCCATTTTATATATATTATTTATTATATACAATATACATAAATATTTTGGAAAATAAATAAATTCTAATATGTAACGAACGGACACTGACGGTTTGGTTTCGATCAACCCATATTACATATACACACACACACACACACACATACATATATATATATGGATAAAAAACATTGTACAATAACACTGATGCGGTTTATTGTTTGGGGTACATTTAACCGTTTATACCTCCCGTCGATTCTTATAATATTATTATATACCTACCTAGTTTCTACCTTTCTACCTTTTCAGTATTTTTGACATAAATATATATAAGTCTCGTGGTTATAAACATTATAATACACATAAAATAACAATATATTACGGTAATGGCGACCAATGGCTACTTGTCAACAGTGCATTCATTCCGTTCAATTCAATTGAATTAGATAGGTATTTACGTGACCCGTGGTAAGTCTTAATGTCTTTTAATCCACAATATATACCTAGTTGTTATATAGCAGACACGTACGCAAAAACAACAAAACAATAATAAAAAATACAGGGGTGTTAAGTAGATAAAACTGTATAAGTTATAACCACGAAGACTACATTTTAATCCAATATTGGTTTACATGGTTATACATAATTTTATGAATAATCATAAAGAACTACTATAATTTTCAAAAATATATCGTGGAGATTTGAACCCTATAGAATTCCGTAACAGTACTTAGCGAATACATTTTATAACGATGCGTTAGTCACCGAAATAATTATATCAATAATATTATGCACCTTGTATTTTAATATATTATACATAAATAAAGTTTCTCCGAAAAATAACAGATTACGAATAAGTAAAAATGTATTTGTGAACAATTTTTTAAATATAATTTGGACGTATAAAAACCGATTAATCGATCGCGTTAATTTTTCGCATTACTGTAAACGGGTAAACGCGTAAAAATCATAAGACATTGATAGAGGGTATCATACGAGTAATGAGTCATGTATATATATATATATATATAAATATTAATATTAATTAATTATAAATGCTTTAAGTTAAAAGTAGATATCTACATTAGTGATGATCAAAACGTTCAAAATTTGGACCATTTATATATACAGTATCTTACATTATATTATTATTATTATATGTACCTATTAAATATGTTTACTTAAAAATTTTATTAGTCAATACGAACCTTAAAAATAAATTGATAGATAAATTAAATTCCACACGGATCAATGAATTAAAACGCACTAAATAATATAACACAGCACAAACCAAATATTATAAAAGAATAACCAAACGTCCGGCTTGATGTTTAAACTGGAAATGGCGGCACGGCACATTAAATGAATGAAACCAGAAGCGGCACATGATCTCCCACCAAATATCAATTTTATTAAAAAAAAAAAAAATTAGCATTACCAACCATGAAAAAAAACAATTGGGTGTCACTTCTCATCAATATTATATTTAAATTTTGCATTACTATTTATTATTGTATTAATACAAATTAAAAAATTATATAATATATTTTATGTAAAATAATTATATAAAAAAAAAAAAAATTGTGAATAATAAATTATAAATATAATATAATGAATAATTTGTAGGTATTACTATTATACAAATGTCACTGGATTTCTTCTATATCGAAAAAAAATGGTATTATAATATAGTACAATAAGTCAATAATATTAATATTGTTCAATAAATACAAAATTAAAAATATCTTATTTATTTGCTTAATACTTAATTTTTAATATTGGAATATCAAAACAATTGACAAACAAAATAAGACTTAAATTTTTAAAACAGATTACTTATTAAATCTTATGGTAAAAAAATAAATACATTAGTTACTATAGTATCAGATTATTTTTTAACTATTTGGACTTTTATTATTATTTATACTTTAATAATATTGATTGAAATATAAAAATAAATGTTTAATCCATTCTCCTGAAAAAGCACTTTTTGAATTTTGTCGTTTTTCTTCCGAATGAGCGATGTACACAATATGTACACGTTATGTGGCCGCAAATGGGAGGGGGATAGATATCCTCACGTCATTTATTCTTTAATATTTATAACTAGAGACCGGAATTATATGCACTAAAAAAGAGGGAAATATGATGCAAATATGCATGATAAAAATGGCAAAATGTGCACCAATATGCACTAAAACATTCAAAACATGCACTATATGCATTAAAAATTTGTACTAAATTTAAAAAAAAACAATAATTATATTTTTTTAAATTCTAAATTCTAAATCAATATTTATTGTTAAGTAGGTTTATAATTTGTATTTTGAATTATCTACATAATAAAATAAATACAGATTAAGAATTCACAATTTAATTAAGTAACTAGAAAGTTTTTAAAATTTGAACCAAAAAATATAATATACAACAAATTTTTGTGGAACATGAGTCAATACAGTGTGACCATAATAATATGATAAACAAAAAATAAATATTTTTTGATTATCAAATTTTTTAAGTGATAATTTCAAAATTAATTTTTGATAGACATAATTTGTATTTTTAAAATTTTAAATGTATAGAAAACCGAAAATAGAAAAAAGTATAAAAATCTATAAAATATACTACTTATATGCATATATGCATTAATAACAAAATACCTTCAAATATGCAACAATATGCAAAATAAAATTTTGTCTATAAAATCAGTTAGATTTGAAACACCCACATTTCGAACCCTCTATATCGTGCATACACTCAGTATGATTATGCAATTGCATACAATTCCGGTCTCTATTTATAACAATTACATTTATGTATATTGTACTATTAGGTATGTATTAAATTTTGTTTTACTCTATTTTTAAAACATATTATTTTTTTAAACATTGTGTCATTGTGTATAGCTGTAATCTGTAAACATAACATAATATTTTCTAGATTCATATATATTATCTAAAACAAGCTTGTTATCATTACAATTAATATTTAGTTATTTATACAAAATATACGGGAATAGTGCATACCTAACCGAAACGTATTTAAACATTTTTACTATCTATGCCATTAGGAAGTTGATTTATAGATTATTATTAAATTTGTCATAATATTTTCAATTTGTTAATATAATACAAATATTGTTAATACGAATATTATATTGTTATTTGTTATGAATAAAATATTCATTGTTATCAATAAGTAATTTATTTACCTTATAAATACATAAAATATTGATATTAAGCATAACCATAAATTAATTTTAGTGACTTAATAGTGCATATTTAAAAATCAGTCACATCCGACATCCCCCCTCTCATGACAAAATCATTTGAACGCCACTAATTGTTCTAGAACTACAAGTATTTACTCCTTGTAATATCTTCATGAAATACAAAGATTTTTGAATGTTGTTATTTAATAATTTTAATTACCTAATATAACTATAATATTATATATTACTTTTATAAGGTAATTTATAAGTGTATTGGTTTTACAATGTTATATTTCTTTTTTTTTCTTTTTTTTATGATTAAAGACACTTTTACTACACGAAATAATGCACCGATTTTCACGAATAGCATATGTTTCCGGTTGTAAAATGTAAAGTGGATGTTATTGGTACTTTATTCAGGTCATTTTTCGAATTTCTCAAAATTGACCTTATGCAGTAGAAAAAACGACGAAAAAATGACTAAAAAACGGAAATATATTAGTCAATACCTACATTATCTGACTGAACTTCGCTCAGAATCGTTTTTTTGAATGCAATGGTTTATCATTGCATTTAAATTCTAATTAAAATTAAACACTATGAATTGCACACCTATACCTTCGGCAGGAGTATCAGCTCGTGTTTTTTAAATTTAATAATCTTTTAAAAAATAAATAAGCTAGTTTATTTAGTAGGTACCTATAACTTTATGATAATTTTGATGGACTAAACTCATAATTTAATGTAGATGCCGATTTTTAGGAAATTATTATATTTATTGAAGAAATAATATTTCTGTCATTATTAATTGTAATTAAATATCGAGAATTGTAAAATTGTAAAATTTATATTATCAATACCTATTATGAATTTAAGATAAATGGTATATATTTTAAAATGTACGACATTACTTTGTAGTTTTTCAACGATTGGTCTTTACGAATCGATAATAAATAAGTTTTGAGATTACTCGCTAATTTATCAAAATACACACGATTTACACCTACTCTTCATACATTTTTATTATAGAGTTTTAAATTAATAATAATAATTATAATATTATAATATATTAATATTATTATTATTTTTATTTTTATTATTTCATCTAGTGACGAAGAAAAAACTAATTTTGAAGTTTGTTTCAAATGAAATTAACTGGTTCTAGTCCAATGTATTATTAGTATGAAGTTGTACTATTTTTATTACAATATTATTGACCTTTGTCATCATTATGTCGCGTGACACTACTGCTTTCAGAGCAATCGTGCCGTCAGCCACCTTGTATAGTGTACTAGTGCAACTACATACATATAAATACATATAGGTACCTAGGTACTATTCTTAATGGCATTAAATTGCATTCAAATGCTAATCAAAATTTAACACTATTCTCTTGACACCTGTATCCTTTTCACACCAGTATCCCTTCCCTTGTTTGTTTTATTTCATATAAAAATTAAGTATTAAAATTACATCTTGTAATGAATTTGTAATGTGTTATTTATTGAATTAACAATATTACACATTAACAATATTGTTTTCTAATACATCATAAAAAAATTATTGTCATTATTATGTCAATTTAATAATGTTTACAGATAACTAAAATTACTTAATTACGAGCGTTAATGTTGACTAAATTTCGATTTTAATCATTATGTGATATACATTGAAATACAATCTAAATCAACTAGTGTAAACTCAGCATAAGGTATAAAGTCTTGGAATAATTGGATAATAATTAAAAATAATATAAAATAATCAAATTTAAATGAATTATGCACTTTGTCTAACCGATATGAAACATTGAAAATAAATTACCAATAAACTACACTAAATTACAAACATATTTCTTTCATTTTTACTCCAAAAATTTATAAATTAATTTTTATATACCAGAATAAATATAAATATTGATATTATTTTGTTTTTTCATAATAACAATAATTATTTAACCCACGGTCTATTATTTCAATATACGTAGGTATATAAAAAAAAAAAAAACAAAAAAATACTAAACAAAAATGCTTGGTATTTGGTATAAAAGAAGGTATTTAATTCTATAGATGTGCAATATACTAGGTATAAAATTATGTTCAAAATAATAAAATATAATAATTAGTAATTATTAATTACTAAATTGTATTAATATTAAGAATGTATTACACGTAAACGTAATATATAGTATAATTTTTAATTTGATATTTAATTTATAAAAACTATTATTATTTAAAAAAGAAAATTCGGCAAGCGGCCCATCGGGAAATTTCCCGATCTCCCGATCTACCAGTGTGCCCCTGGATTGCATATATATGTATTTATGTATGTAATTATATATACTTATTGAACGCAGTTCAAGTCCATTGTGCATAGTCAATTAATATAATAATTTTATAATATTGATATAACTTATGAACTAATTTATACTAATTTATGTCTCAGTTTTATTAATAAATATTAACAGAAAAGTTCTCCAATGATTTAAATATTATATACGTACATGAAAACATTATGCAGTTACAATAAAGCTAAATATACTTACTTATACAAATAATAAAAAGCATAACAACTAATATTATAATCTCTTGATTTGAGATGTCACTAAAGTTATGATATTTAATAAATGGTTAATTGAGAAATATATATGCAAAATAGATATAAATATATATAATTATTTAAAAATACCGTGTAACTAATTATATTTTATAAGAGAGATTATGAATGTAGGTAGGAGGTACCTATGTATATTTTTATTTAGAACGTTATGCAACCTAGTTAAAATTATACAACTTTTATTTTGTATTAATTAATCAGTCAGGTAGGCACCTATATAATTTTAGATTTTGAGGAAGCGAGATTGAATTGCATTCAAATGTTAATCAAAATTTAATACTATCCTTTTCACACTAGTATCCCTTCCTTAGCTTTTTAAACATCATCATAATATGAAAGTAATTACAAATGTTATCGTAACATTAATAAAAAGTAATAAGTAGATATCTAAAGTTACATTTAAAATAATTTTAAATGGTATAAAAATTATTTTATTATATTTAATATTTTAAACAAAGCGAAAAAATCTACTGATTTTAAAATGATGTAGGTATGTCTTTTTTTTAAGTCCGAAGACACTTTTTCTACCCGAAATAATGCTTCGATTTACACATTACACGAATAGTATAGGTATATGTTTCCAGTGGGAAATTGGATGTAGTAATGTAGTTGTATTTTATTTAGATCATTTATCGAATTTCTCAAAATTAACAATACCTATGCGATAGGAATAACGGCATTTTTCAAGAAAACTGAAATTTCAAAGAATTCGATTTCAATATTTCACGATAACTCGGGCAATTTTGAAGTTGGAGACTTGAAATTTTTTTTGGGTGTTCGCATAGGTGATAGGTAGTATGTACATATTTGCTATATATATATTTAAAAATTATAAAGTGTATATATATATATATATTTTATAATTTTTATAATTTTATTGATGCATACTTACGATATTTGTGTATTCTATAAATAATATTTACATTTTGTTTGAAAATATTTTATAGTTATCTCCAATTATAAAATTTAAATTTTTATAAAAAAAAAAATATTTAAATTACGCATTTATAATATTTTTAAATATATTTATATTATAATATAATTACTACTCGTATACTATAATAGTACCTATTATTTTGAAGTAATACCTTATACTACACTCTGACTCTACTGAATACACTGAACTACATGTAATAAATATAAACGAATAAATGATATTTCGTATATAATAATTTCATATTACAATAATTTATTAACTATTATTGTATTATTTATTTATCTGTAAGCGATACATATGTACTAAAAACAAACATATTATATTGTTATACTCGTATTACGTTTTTAATATTATAAATTAGTATTTTAAATAATTGTAATTGCGTTATACATAATTTATAATCATTTATTTTCACTTTTTAATGAATGGAAATAATATATTTATTATAAATTATAACAATATAGAAGTTACATATTTCTCTCTTTTTCTCTCACTATATATATATATATATAATATTGGTATATATTGTATAATTAGATATATCTACGATCTACCTATAATAAATGTATAATACTATAATTAGTATAATTATAGTATAATTCATATGTGAATTGTAACAACTATAGAAAACAGATAAAAAGGGCTATAAGTACTCTGGACTGAACATGTATTTATAATTATTATTATTTTTATTTTTTATTGTGTAACGTTACACGCCACGTACCTTACAGTACAAGGTGTCGTTCAGTGTTTCCTATCAAATCCTAACCAGTTAAAGAGCAGTCGGCTGGCTATTTCCTACTACACTAACCAGTGGCGGTTTTTAGGGGGGGCGATAGGGGCGATCGCCCCTCCCTGGGCTTTAAGTTTTTTTTTTACACAAATCGTATGTATTTTATAGTTATATAATTATATAAATTATATGCATATATAAATATATGTAACGACTAACGCAATCACATAATATAAAACATAATATATAAAAGATGGGGATTTTCACGTTTTCTACTTCCAACGTTACGATCGATCTAGTTATGCGATAAGAGATCTGAAAACGGATTTGAATTCGTTAAAAAGTCTACTTTAGATCGACTTTCCCACTTTTTTGAAATTTTCTTCTCATTGTTGTTGAAACAAATTTTATTTAAAAATTTATAAATATTCAACTTTTGAAGAATTTAGGACAAAAAAATGAAAAAAGTGGGAAAGTCGATCTAAAGTAGACTTTCTAACGAATTAAAATCCGTTTTCATATCCCTTATCACATAAATAGATCGATCGTAACGTTAGAAGTAGAAAACGTCTAAAACCCTATCTTTTAAGTGTGTTAGACAGAGAAAGAAAATCAACGCTTCGAATCCCCTTGAATTAAATAGAATTAAATAATTAATACATTTAATGTATTGTTACTTTATTGAAGAATATGCATGAATGAACCAAAATTAAATGTCCCCAATAATGCTATTGATGCTATTGAAGAATGCCCAAATGTGATTTTTCCAAATATTAGGCTGATTTTAATAATAATTGCTACATTACCAATAAGCGTTGCATCCGCAGAGCGTAGCTTTTCAACCTTAAGAAGGTAAAATATTTGGCTTGCTAATTGCTTTAATTATATGAACATAATATTATTTACGCAAACATTTATTTTGATTATTTTTTTTGCTTTCATATTTTAATGCTTTAGGCTTAAAACTTGGCTTAGAACAAAGATGGCTCAAGATCGACTGAGTAGCTTAACATTGCTTCATATACACCAAAAATTTAACATTTCTGTTGATTCCATAATTGATCGATTTGTACGAAGCAAAAATAGAAATTTTGATTTTGTTCTTTAAAAAATTACCATTTTTAATTATTAAAAATATATATAACTTAGAATTTATTTATTTAATTTAATTCATTGCTTAATGGCTGTTGATGCTTTAGAATAATTAAATAATTACCTACCTACTTAGTACTTTGGTTTTAGTCCAAATTATCTTAATATATATTTTAAACATAAATTTATGTAATGTTAATGTTTTATTTGGATTATTGTAACCAATTTCTGATAATGTAATTTTGAGATATATACGGGGGGAGAAAGATTGATATTTAAAATCGCCCCCCCCCCCCTTGAAGTTTGATCAAAACCGCCACTGACACTAACCGGCCTTTTAAACCGGGTCGTAAGACCGATATAAAACAAAGGTTTCTTGTTTATATTATACAGGTCCTAGAAACTTATGACCAGTGTTTGATTTGAAGAAAAAAAAGAAGGGGGACTATCAGACTTTCAAAAAAATTAACGTCCCCCCTAATATGCTTAAGTACATGTAATATCATAGGGGATTTAATAATTAGTAGGGGTACGCTCAAAAAAATAAAAAATAGAAGAGGTACTCCGTCCCCCCGCGTCCCCCCTCAAATCAAGCACTGCTTATGACCTGCGTTCAATATCTTACACGTAATTTAGCAACGAACATATACATAATATATATTACTATAATGAAAACAAATATAATAAATACAAATACACTATCACATGAGTAACCCTGATCTTGGAGAGTAGTTTATTGTAGATCACAGGTGTATCGGAGTGCGAGCTTCTAGTTGAGATGAACAAATTAATATATAAATAAATTATTTCAAGACGGTATGTTTTCACTATTAACTCAGTGACTAGTTAACGTAGACTAGTTAATTATATATCGCACTCAACTCACCGGTGTCTGGCCTAACACGTAAATAATGCTGAGGCGACATAAAATGACGACTCGGGTATAAATGCAACCGTTACAATAGTAATAAGATTTATTACAAATAACAATAGATACGATATATTGGCAAATGGCGAGAATCAATGTCAAATTCTGTAGAGTGTTTGTGTATTATTATTAATATTGTCCGTTAGGTAAACGAGTACACTATAACTCAAATGTTATAAGTTATAACATTATACTAAAATTGTATTGTATCTTAAATTGTTGTTATTATTTTGATAATGTAAATATTTTAATCGTTTAAAGGAAATATGTAGTTTTATTTTACAAAATGATTTCATTTTTAATTCTATTCTTGTAGAGTTGTAGTGGTTTGTATTTGATACTACTATAGGTACTAGGCCTACACATATTACCGCGGCGGTAGATTGTGACAAGAAGACCCAGTGACAACTATATTATTAAAATGTAATACCTATATGTATTTTTCTGTATATTATAGGGTTACCATATTTTATTTAGCAAAAACCGGGACAAACTTTTTTAATTTTTTTTTTTCATTGATTTCTAATTATACAATATAATTTTTAATACACATTATATAGATAATAATAAATAAAAAAAATAAATTATAAATATAAATATAAATAATATTTGACACTTTAAAAATTAAAGAATACATAATAAAAACACAATTTTTAATCTGTGTCCGGTGTCCGAAGTCCGATGTGTTCTCCGTCGGCATAAAAGTTTGTGTTGTTTGATACTTAATATTTTATAATATGATTATGTATTAATACTGCAGTTTCTCCAGGTAAATTGGAAAATTCAAGAATTTTGTTTTTACGCCTGCAGTGGTCGAAAAATAACGAACAATTACAGGAACTAACTTAATAGCTTTATGATTTGATAATTATCTCAGATCTTACTTGTTACTTTTTTCATCAAATGTCTAATAAAAGACACTTATAATTAATTAAAGTCTCATTCCGGGACAATATGCTGTCCCGAAACACATTATCGGGACACCGGGACGTCATAATCAAAACCGGTACTGTCCCGGCCAAACCGGGACGTATGGCAACCCTAGTATATTATAATATACTATTTAGTTACATATAATACAGTTATATACATAAGCGTGCGCAGGCTTTGTTCGCAGAGGGGACCCAGGGCATTGCATCAAAAATATCTGGACCAAAATTTTTTTTACAGATAACTTCTAATAGGTATAAATAAATAGTTGCATACATACATTTTTAGTTTATGATTTTATGAAGTAATAATTTAATTCAATAAATGATGTCGCCATTTCAATAGGTATTGGGTTTTACGTCACATGGTCCATTATACTATTATAATAGTCTCCGGCACCGCCTGCGAATTTTAGATAGCCAGTTATTTTCTGGATTATCTGCGACTGTATAGGTCGATTCGCCGTTATATAATGTTGTTGCGTATCAATTACACACGACTTCTGTTGTTGTCGTGAATGAATAATACTTGTATATTTTAATAATATTATAATTATTATTTTATTAAAATTAGCACAAATTAACTTGATAAACAATTAATTTGGAAATCTTCCCTGAAAGTTGATGAAGAGAGATTCGTCTTAGTGTGAAATTCTGCTAATTGCCTATTGACGTCTATGGTCGTATTGGCTGTAACGTTGAGCACCGCTGGTCGTCGTCTCGGCTATGATGTTGGATGCCGTTGGTCGTCTGGCTAGTCCTTTGTTCCTGCCGTTCCTGGTGGCTTTTTATAGTAGTTGCCAATCTGAACCTTTCACCTTGTTGTTGTTATTGAATTATGTTTTTCTCGCGTTTGTGAACAACAAGACTATTAAGTACTTATTTTAATAATTCAATAACATTTTATGGTGTATGTGAAGACTATTTAAATATTATACATAATTTAGTCTTTTACAATAAAAAGTTCAAGATGGCATTATGATCTATTATTATTTATTACCTATGTTGTTTTGAACTTATAATAGGTATTAATAATTTAATATGCTAAATTGAAGATTATTCGCCAATAATTTGATTGATTAATATAATTATTGTTTTTGTAAATGTAGGAATATAATATAATAATGGCCTAATATATACAATTTTTATTTTAATCTTAAATATACCATTATTATTAGAATTACAAAAAAAAGCTACGGTCGGCAGGGGGGCCGTGGCCTACCCGGCCCCCTCGTGCGCACGCCTATGCTCACTACCTAATTACAATAATTTTTACTAAATAGTATTTAATTTTCTAATAATTATAACAATATGTCAATATAATAATATTATTCCAACACATAACTTAACACACTCATGTAAATTATTATGTAATTATTATGAATACGATTTATGATAAATGACAGTACCACCTAACTATTTTATTTATATTTAGTACTAAGTTCAAATATTTTTAATAGGTAGGTAAGTAAATATTGACGTCTGACTTGTAGTTCTACATTCTTCTTTTCTTGTAATAGGTACTTGTAAAGTGTAAACATTTATACGAAAAACAAATTTAATAATACTTAAGAAATAATATTAGATATTATAAAATAGATGGGTTGTATCTTGTGTAAACGAAATTTCATTTTGTATTTTTGGTTAGGTAGGTAGGTACTTTCATTCGACTTGATGTGTTTATTTTACTATACGCAATAGATAGATACCTACACACCATGACAAAATACATTTCTTTATAATATTGGTTATTAATTTATTATTCTATGAGCAGAGATTTTCAGAATAGGTTATCCAGAGTAGGAATTTTGCGTCCTAGGCAGTGTTGCAATTACCGAGGGTGCAAATATTAAATTACTATACAATAAACTAACTAATAGAGCAATATAGTATAATAGGTACTCAAAGAGTCATCATTTCATCAACAAATAACAATACTAATAATAAACGTACAAGTATATAAATATAAATTAATGTTAATCACAATAACATAGTACCTACCTACTGACTAAATATCATATCGGGATTGGCCTATAGAATACGTACCTAGTCAATGTGTGTTGTAGCGTGAATGATAAACCATTGCATTCGAAAAAACGATTCTGAGCCAAGTTCAGTCAGATAATGTAGGTAGGTATTTATTAAAATTTTGACATTAGAGTACATACTACATAAATGAACACCCTATGAAATTTTCAAGTCACTAAGTTGAATATAAATGCTCATAAAATCCCTGGTCAACTAAATGTCGATATCATAAAAAAATTTGTCAATTTTATTTAACATTATTGTAAAATATTGAAATATAATAGGAAGAATCCATATAAATATACCTAATATAAATATTAATTTTACTGAAATTTCAACTTTAAACACCTATAAAAAAATTGAACCTTGGGATACTACTAATATTTAGATATCAATATATCATGTTAAGTAATATGTCAGTATATTTAAGTAAAATTTTCAGACCATAAAACTCAAAACTTCCAATTTTATCAGATATCATATACATAAAAACGTGAATTTTACGAAATATTCAAAGTCCTATATTTTCATAGACCTTATACTAATAGACGTGCCTTGCATATACTATAGCTGTATTAATGAGCGGTCAAAGATAGAGGGCGCTTCTCATGTGTGACTTTTGGTTATTACAATAAAAAATATTAAAATTATTGTATCAATCGTGGTTATTCCGATTATACAATATTAAAATTATTGTATCAATCGTGGTTATAACTTATATGTTTATGTTATAATTATTATATTCTCTTCTAATTATTATTAGTTTATTTAACGAATATTAATAAATTACTATTAATACCTATTTAATAAGTACTAGCTTTAAATTTGCAATTGCATATTTCAGAATGTTTTGTACAATAATTTTATTATTTTTATATGTAAAAACCACAAGTCACACAAGAGAAGCGCCCTCTATCTTTGACCGCTACGATTCATTAGACGGCACGTCTATTAGTATAAGGTCTATGAATATTTTGTAGAAAAATTAAAGTAATAGTTCCAAAGTTTTACCACATATATATAGTACCTGTGTGAACACCCAATAAAATTTTCAAGTTTCTAACTTCAAAATTGCCCGAGTTATCGTTAAATATTGAAATCGAATTCGTCGAAATTTTAGTTTTCGTAGTATTTAATTATAATTATAATTTGAATGCAATGATAAACCATTGCATTCGAAAAAACGATTCTGAACGAAGTCCAGTCATATAATGTAGGTATTGTCGTATTGATTAATATATTGCTGTTTTTTCGTCATTTTTTCATCGTTCTTTCTGTCGCATAGGGTCAATTGTAATTTTAAGAAATTCGAAAAATAACCTAAATAAAGTACCAATAACATCCACTTTACATTTTACAACCGGAAACATATGCTATTCGTAAAATCGGAGCATTATTTCGGAATTAGTAAAAGTGTTTTCAGACATAAATAAAAGAAAAATCACACATCATTGTAAAAACCAATGCATTCGTCGGTTCGCTGTTCGCTCTGAACCTAAAATTATTTAATTTTGATTTTAATATTATTTTTAATTATATTACCCTATTTTAGTCATAAATATAACTAAAAAAAAAAAAAAAAAAAAAAAAAAATGAGAATAAAATGTATGTTATTTTATTCAAAATTTAGGGTATAAACAAATTATTTTTCTACAAATATTGAGTGATTAAACTATAGCTACGGTCTCCAAGGCGCGACACGTCGTCGCCCACTGATTTTGTGGAAATTGTATTATCTGGTCTGCAAGACGCGACAGGTCGCGTCGTCTCAACTTTGGGTCGTCGCGACCGACGACACTACTGCTCTCGGAGCAGTAGGCCAGCGACACATCACGACGACACAATGGTAAAAATGTTATTTTTGCCGTCGGAAGACGAAATATAAGTACAGGCAGTGGCGTGTCTAGGATTTTAGAACTATGGGTATAATAAATTTCAGAGAGGCCAATTTTATATTAAATATATATTAATATAACTTATTTATATATATATATATATATATATATTATATATTTTAAATTATTAATTTTCATATAAAACACTTTATTATTATTAGGTATTTTTACAATATGTACATTATTTTATAACATTTTTTTTCATTTTTGCAAATTTTTCAATTACATTATTAAAATTAATTTCATCTGCAATGTTTCTTTCAATGCTAAGTATTGCTAAAATAGACAATCTTTCTTCACCTATTGTTGTTCGAAGGTGTGTTTTAATAAGTTTTAAACGACTAAAACTCCACTCAGCTGTTGCACTGCTAAACTGCTTACAGGTAAAGTTAAGTAGATCTTATACAATATATATAAAATGGGATACGAATATACGATGAAACCATATCATTAAGTATCATAAATTTTAAAATATCACTTATAAAAATGGTTTCACTTTTTTTATTCAATTGATTGTAAACTGAACAAAACATTTTGTACTCCTTTATAAGGTCATTTTGATCTACATCAACCTGGTAAAATTCAGAAAGTTCTTGAAGTGACTCAAGACACAATTCATTAGTTTTTTTTTCTTGAAATGATTTTTTTGGGATCTGTATATTATGTCATATAGTGTATGACATATATGTCTATAGGCATAAGACCATAAGAGAGGCCAAATTCAAAAATATAAAACAGCTGTGGGTCGGCTGACCCCCTAACCCCCCCACTAGACACGCCACTGAGTACAGGAAGTAGAAAAAATAACATTCTATATGATTTGTCGAATCCAAATTATCTATTAATCTCACCTAATCTTCATCCATCAATAGAAGGGTTAAAATATTATTGTTATTAAAAATTAGTTTATCCATGTTATTAAAAATAATACGAGTATATTAAAAATATATATTATAAATACTTGCGTATTTAAACAGATACAAAGCTGAACTGACAATATTACTGTATGTAACCTGGACGAAAATAATAATTTTATCATAGCGACATGTCGCGGTCGTCGCCTTGGAGACCACGTTAAAATAAAATGGTCGCGGCGACATGTCGCGCCTTGGAGACCGTATCTTATTAGTTAGGTATTATAGTTATGGCTGCATGCGAATTGCGTCCGAAAAAAAAATTATATATTGTTCCACATCCGAATTGCGTCCGCGATATTTTCGTGACAGGTCCGAATTGCGTCCGCGATATATTCGGGACAGGTCCGAATTGTGTCCATGATTTTTCCGTGGTTTTCACGTCCGAGTTGTATGCATGGTTTATATTTTTATTGTAAATACTCGTATTTAATGGGAAAAATATTTTATGTATAATATATTAATGTCTGGGAATAACGGGCAATATAGGTAACCAAAATTGTTGGAAATTAATTCTCTACATCAGGGTAGTGAGTGACGCTTTACTATTAGGTACTAACTAGTAACTTTAACACGATTTTCAAATGATTAATTTAACACCATAATGGAAATTTTGAATTATCACAAATCACAAATGGTTAGTGAAAAAAATAAAAAAATTATACATTATAAATGATTATAAATTTGCTTTCCAAAATTTTTTAAACAATAATGTGCAAAGGTGGAAGTGTACAAAATTTGTAAAATAATTATAATTCTGTAAATGTAAATACTGTTTACTTTTATCTAATTTTTATTTAGTATAACATAATGAATATAAAATTGTATTATATAATATAATATAATGTATTTACCTATATACCTACTTTTTATTTTTTTCTGCATATTGATACGAGTATTTTAGATTATATTTTAAATAAAAAAGTAACAACTGTCATTATTTATTATTTATTTTTAATTTTAATTTTATTTAACATAATAACGTGAAAATATCACGCACACAAATCGGATTTGTCGTTAAGAATACGCGGACGCAATTCGGATGCGCCGATAGTTATTATGGGCCGCTTACCTAAATCAAATTGCACCCCTTGATATCTATTTAGTTGCGGCACTGGTCCCGGGTAAGAAAAAAAAACGCCAATTCTCAACCGAAATTTATTTAGCAATAATAAGTATATAATATAATATATCAATATATTTAAAAACATTTTACCACCCGGGCACTAGTCCCCAAGCCCCCTTAAATACGTCATTGTCAATGAGGTTGAATGTTGACGTATTTACATGCTATATATATTTTTCTTGGTTTTAATAAAAACTTTTTGTGTATAATCACAGTTCACACGATAAATGAAATAATTTCATTTAAGATAAAATTCAAATCAAGTAAAGTTTTCAATTCAAATATCTGTCCAGGCTCGACGAAATATATATTATGTTAATGTGAGCGCTCTTATTGTTGTGAGTCGTGACCGGACCCGGGTTTTACACTCGTGCTGTATGAATGAAAATTCGAAATAGTATTTTAGAACTATTAATCTAATTAAAGATAAGTTATTTTTTCACTTTGCACTCGTCTTTAAACTATATTCCTGTATTTAATTAATTACGGTCATTACAAATAAGTGTAAAATTGACGCTAGATAGCAGCACATATTTCAATTGTCCCGACTATAAGAGCGCCTCTTTTAATGTCAAGTGCTAGACCCCAGACCCTCTCTAGACAATTAGATAGTTAACTACCGCGGTAGTGCTACTGCTACCACGACAGTACAATTATCGTGTAAATGGTCCTAAATTTACTCAAGACTAAATAATATACTATCAAATTATCTATCGTTATATATCGTTTTTTTTATGAAAAAATTGGAAATGGTCGTTTACTCGTTTGTTTAAAAGTAAAAACATAATTGTACTCTGCAAAATAATAATTACAAATTCAAATAAATAATAATATACTTTTATATGACATATTAACGTTATAATTATAATGTACTATCTAAGCGTCAACATAATAATATAATCAATAATTATAATAGATATCAATATTAAACAATGATAATGATAAGATATCATTAATAACAAAGATGCGTATTTACTGCTCGTGTACTCGTAGTTTGTGGATTAGTTCAAAATTATAATATTATTATTTTTTTAAGTGTCATGTCGATTACGTACGTTTCGTTTTAATTTTAAATCGAACACAATTCGTGATTTCATTATTATTATTTTCCTTTAATGGTTGGACGAACACAATACAAACATGAAGATTCGATTTTCGACGTTGGACATTATGTGTGTTGTCAACGAAATTCAAAAGTAACTGAATGAACGACATTATAATTATTATTCTATAACACCACATAATGCACGATTTACATATTATTTGTGTGCGGATAGACACAATTTAATTTTAGACGATTTCGTGTTTTGGATATACAATTATGTTTATACATTTTATCCATTACCTATGGGTTAGAATTTAGAAATATAATATACGTCATATTGATTTTTTTTTTAGTCTTTAATATATAATATAGTTCTATAACTAATACAAAATTTTAATGTTATCAACGCAATTACATTATTAATACCGTTTACATTAAAAGTTAAATAAAACTTGAATACATAGCTATTTAGTTCGGTTTAAATGTGTCATTTCATTTTGAAATTGACGTAATATTTTATAAATTGTTAAATAAAATGGACAATGTAGAAAATATCTAATATTTTTTAATGGTAATAAGAATGTTCATGAAATTTAAAATTATTAACTAATTTATATTTGTTCTGTGATGTATCTAAAATCATATTTTCCCTGGGCTATACAATTGACAATTAAATCATAGTTTATTTAAATTTTTAATTAATAACCATTCAGTATTATCGTGATTATATTATAACAACGATAAATAATTAGATAAGGTTGATATAATAACAGGTAGTTAGTATTCCATACTTACTGATTTTAAATTAGGAATTGTATAGTTAATAATTTTTGGATAATTTATATAATTGTATATACTTATCACCTGACAGTTTTGAGTTTTTGACATTATGTACAAGGAATAAGCATTATAATATAGAATGTTATTATTGCTATTAATAGGCATACCTATACAAAAATAAATAATTTATTTAAGCAATTTAATGATCAAAATTATATAAATTTCAATATCAGTTGTAAGTACGTATAGTATACGTATAATAAAATATACTAAAGGAAAAATTGTTTAATATACCTTAAGGAATTACCTATGTACTCACAATAAATTATAGTTAATAAAATAGTTTATTATTCAAGGAATGATTATGTATTATAAAATAGTGTTTTATATATTATTAATTAAAAAAAAAAAAAAAAAAATGAATATAAATAATACACTTTTAAATTAATTATATAAAGTTAGATTATAGATAATATGATTATATTACATTATTTTATATTTTTTTTTATTAATTATACCTACCTAATTTATTATTTTATAATTATTTAAAATGGTATATAAAGTTACAAATGATTATGTAATTGATATTATTTGTTTATATACCTTATATTGTACAATTTAATTTGTTTTAAAGTTAATTATTTAAATATCAATATTTCACACATAGAATATATCTTACCATAGTATCCCATCAATCAGATTTGTTAATGTCAATAACTTTTGATCTATTGGGTACATATTTTTACAATTAAGCTTTTGTAATCTATTTATGCATAAATAAATTACATTTTACATTATAATGTTATTTTTTTTAGTACTAAAATTCATTATACAAAAAAAAGGTCAATAAAATGAAATGAAATTTTATAATTATAATTTATTAATATTATGTAGACATTTGTAATTTATATTTTTCATAATATATCTTTATTTTGAATTATATTAGTGCATTGTCAATTAAAAATAATTATTTAATTCAAATTGATTTGTTAGTAAATATACTTATTACAAATAATAATAAATATTAATGTTAATAAATTAGTAGGTATTATAAAATATATAACCTATAAAAAATAAAAATATTTTAATCGGTATTAATTATAAATTTATCAAAATGTTAAATATATAACTTAAATTTTTGAAGTTGAATATCAACATTAAAAATAAAATATTGATATAATAAGTATATGTAAATAAATCACATTTATAAATTAAAAAATATTATTTAATCCTTTTCATTCATTGATTTTATTTCGGATTTAATGTGTTTTTTCATTTGGTTTTTTTTATTTATATATTATAATATCATTCTTAGATTACATATTATGGGTCTATGGATAGAGCTATGCCTATATAAACCTATAATATTATAGTTGATGTATTATTGCTTGCTTCTTTGGCCACAAAATTGTCTACAGCTCATGCATGGATTTTCATTGAACACTGTATAATACATACTCATACTTAGCTATAAACAACGCATGCAAGTAGCAAGAAATGTGATCAAAAGCCAAATTATTTCACAATCAAATAACTAACTTGTTGCCATATCCATAGTATATGGATTTTTGTATTTAAGAAATCATTCATTATTATTATAATATGTAGTTTATTGAGAGATTATTCTAAATTTATAGATAGGTTATTATTAAATTTTTAATATTTTAAAAATAAAGTTATAATAATAAATGTCTTATTAGTACTATAAGTGTCTTATTAGTCTTGTTAAATGTTGCTATTTATTTTTAGATACAAAGGCATGAGGTTACAAAGAGTTTATGATATTGATCATAAAACTTATTTATTTAAATTTCAACAAAGTAATGAGAAGTGTGTATTGTTATTGGAATCTGGTGTTCGTTTACACGTAACTAATTATGAATGGGTTAAAAATGATGCACCAAGTAGTTTTAGTATGAAGGTAAATATTATTATTTATATTTTAAATCTGTAAAAAGTTGTATAGTAATGATAAAAGTTTTATTGTAATATAGTTACCAATACCTATTTTATTAAAAATATTTTATAGTTCTATTTTAATTAATATATTCTTGTTAAAATAATGTTATGAATAGGGCTCGGAATTATATGCAATAAAAATATACAGAATATGCATGCACTTATAATTTTAAAAATATGCACTTATTATTTTCAAAATATGTACTTAATGTATGAACAATTTCCAAAATATACAAATTAAAAACTTAGTTAATTAATAATTAAATTTAAAAATGTAGAAATAATTAAATAAATAAATATATCTATTTTTATTGCAATTGTGCTGATTTGTATTGATTTTTTTTTTTTACTTATTCTGACAATTCACTCATCCACATAAAATTATAACTGAAAATAGTAAAGTAAAAAAGTATTACAATATTATTGTGGCAACTACATTCATTATAAATTTTATCTTGTTATAGTGAATTTTGTATGGTCAATTATATCAATAAATAATTATTTTGATAGTAATTGGATGTATAGTTAAGAAGTTTAAAACCATCAAAATTTACTAATATTTTTAGTATCTATATACATTATATAATATATGTTAAAAATATGCATAATATTTTAAAATACCCTAAATATGCACAAATATGCAAAATAAAAATTGACCAATTTATTCTTTATACTCAGATTCAAATTTGTATCTTACATAGCAACTTTTTAAACTAATGAAGTAATGAATAAAAATATGCAAGTGCATAAGAATCCGGGCTCTAGTTATAAATATGAAAAAAGAAAATTTACTTGTTTTATTTTATTATTATATTTATTGTTATGAATATCTTTTTATAATATTCTAAAATGCTTACACAGAATATTTAAAAATAAAATAAATTTTGCCTATAATTCTAAAGTTGATAATAATCAAAAAATTAGGTTCAGAACTTTAATCATTTATAGTTCTAAATTCCAAATAATATATACCTATTAAATTAGTTAAATTGTTATAATTATAAAAACTAATTGAATTATGTCTAATTCTATGTAAAATGTATTATATTTAGTTAAGAAAACATTTGTCAAACAAACGTTTAGAAAAATTATCTCAAATGGGATTTGATCGAATTATTGATCTGCAGTTTGGTGTTGGAGAAGCAGCATATCATGTTATTTTAGAATTGTATGATAAAGGCAATATTATTTTAGCGGATAAAGATTATGTTATGATAAATATTTTACGTCCACATACAGAAGATGAAAAACAGAAGTATGACATATATATTTTTCAGATTTTAAAAGAATACAAATTTTATTAATATATTTTATTTTCAAGGTTTTTTGTGAAAGAAGTATATCCAAATGATAGACCCAAACTTAGACTCAATCCACCAACTGAGAATTATTTAATAGAAATTCTAAAAAATGCTAAACCTTCAACAAATCTAAAAAAGTTTATTTTTTCAAATTTTGCGAATTGTTTAGGTATGTTTTGTTATAATTTTTATCATTATTATTAATATTTTAATTATATTATGTTACATACTGATTATTATTTTCAGTTATTTAAAATTTAAATGCTAAACTAAATATTTTATTTTTTGTAGATTATGGAAATAGTTTATTGGAGCATATGTTAATAAGTGGAGGGTTTACAACAAATACGAGAATTGGTATTGATTTTAATATTGATACTGATATTCAAAAACTTATGAATTGTTTTTTAATTGCTGAAAAGTTTTTAGATGATATTTCTACTTTAAAAGAAGTAAGATTAAATTTATTTTAATTCTTTAATTTTATATATTTAATAAAATTGATTTATACATAATAATATAGGGATATATAATTCAAAAAATTGATCAACAAGTATTACCAGATGGCACTATAAAAGAATTATGTACCAATCAAGAATATCATCCATTTTTGTTTGCACAACACCAAAATTGTCCATCAAAAGTGTATGAAAGTTTTAATGAAGCAGTGGATGAATTTTATTCAAATTTAGAAAGTCAAAAATATGATGTAAAGTGTATGCAACAAGTTAGTATAAATATATTTCAAATATGCCATATTTTATTTATACATTGAAAATGTATTGTTTATAATGTATAACCTTTACTAAAATACTATAAATTTATATTTAAAATATTTCATAATAAAAAAAGTATAAATGATTATGATAATAAATAATATTTTTATTAATTAATTGTCAATAATTTAATCATTTTAACATTTTATTATTATTATTTATAGCTTAAATTAGTAATAGGCATTATTTAATATTTAGGATCTCGTAAAATTAACTTTTATTATATATATGTTTACTTACATAATATATATAAAAAAAAAAAAAATAGTAATATTTTCACATTTAAAATCTATTCATTCACATTATATGTAAATTTATTATCATTGAGTGATTCTTATATTAACCTCTATTATTATATTTTTTTTAAGGAAAAAGGAGCTGTTAAAAAATTACAAAATATTGTTAAAGATCATGAAGAACGTCTAAAAAAGCTTCAAGATGCTCAAGATGAAGACAAATTTAAAGCCGAATTAATTACTAATAATCTTGATCTTGTTGATAATACTATACATTTTGTTAGGAAATTGGTAGCTAAACAATTGCATTGGGATGAAATTTGGAATTTTATAAGACGAGTAAATTTAGAAGATGGTGGAAATACATATGCAATTGTAAAAATGTTAAAATTGAATGTAAATCATATTACACTTGAATTATGGTATGTTTTTTATATGTTAGGAAACTATACTATTTTATATTATAATTATTTTATAAATATTTTTTAGTGACCCATATAGTGAAGAAGAAAATGAAAATGATATTAAATTAATTGATATAGATTTAGGTCAGTCTGCTTTTGGAAATGCTCAAAGGTAATAATAAAAGTCATAATCATAATATATTATGTATAATTTGGATTATCAATTACTTTAAATAATTTTTAATATTATTTTATAATAGATATTATGGAGCTAAAAAACAATCAGCTATCAAAGAACAAAAAACCATCGATTCTTCAAGTGTAGTTTTAAAAATGGCTGAGAAAAAAACTAAGCAAACTTTAAAAGATATACAGGTTGTTGCATCTATAAATAAAGTTCGCAAAACTTATTGGTTTGAAAAATTTTACTGGTTTATATCATCTGAAAATTATTTAGGTAAAATTTAGGTTTTTTTTAAATATTATAATTTTAATTTTGTGATAATAATTCAAGTACATTCAAAAATATATGAAATTATTTTTAATTCTTACAATTATATTTTATTCTTACTGTATTTTATTATATTATATTTTTTTTTAATAAAAGCAACTTAATTTTATGCAAACCATTATTTAATAATAACTTATAAATATATAATCATCCTACACTTAAGAAATGTCTACAATATTATAATTATAAAATAAATCTTATACATTTTTAATGTAAAATATAATTGTTCCCTGTTAGTTTCTCTAACAATAAATATAAATAATTACAAGAACTTTATTTATAGTGTTAAGGTTAAAATTAAAATTTTAAATATCTATAAATCATAATAATATAATAATTACAATTATTTAAATAATAATTTTGAATTTATATTCTATCTCTTTAATGGTGATGTAATATCTTATTATTAAGTATAATCTAATAATATAAGAATTAGATGTAAGTATTCTTGTATTTCTTAGTAAAAAAACAAATAAAATTTCACAAAAATAATGTACTAATATTCTCCATTATATAGATGGAATATAGTAACCAATGCTGGAATAATATATTACTATACTCGTATATTTCAACTTTAAATGTATTAAAAATATTTTATTAACTATAAAGTAACTTTAGAAATTATAAATTTTAACTTTTAATTTTTTTTTATGTATTTCATAATATCTTATTTTTTTTTCTATTAGTAATTGCTGGAAGAGATGCTCATCAAAATGAAGTTATTGTTAAACGATACATGAAAGCATCAGATGTGTATGTACATGCTGGTTTTAGTGGTGCTACAACTGTTCTAATTAAAAATCCATCAAATCAATCTGTTCCACCAGCCACTCTTAATGAAGCGGCTGTTATGGCTATTTCATACAGGTTAATTGTATAAAATAATTTCTAAATTTTATTGGTAGTAAAAAACATAATGATATACTATTGGTTATTTTTACATTTATATTTTTAAAAATAAAAATTGATAATTATTTATTTTACTTTCAATTTTAATAGTTTCCTTATATATAATGTAAACTTTAATTTAAATATTTATGACTAAAATATTATTAATTAAAATATTTAAGTATATTATATACTAATATAACATATGAAAATTGAACATACTAATAATAAATATATTAATATTGTATACTACAAAACTATTGGAGCATACCATATTAAATAAACATCTAATAATAAATAAAGTTAAAAAAAAAAAAAATTAAAATAATATAAATATTGTATTTAAAAATTAAATTTCAATTTATTCAGTTCTATGTAACAGTATATCACATAAATTAATATTCTTAGTATTACATGTTATTTTGTGTATTACTATTTCTTGAAAAATATAAACATTTGACAAAAATAAATAATTTTTTTTTTTAAAAAAAAAAAAGAAAAAGATGTATTAACATATTAACATTTTTAAATTTATAGTGTTTCTTGGACAATGAAAATTAATTTGCAAAATGCATTTTGGGTGAAGCCCGAACAAGTTACTAAAACTGCACCTACAGGAGAATATTTAACTACTGGCAGTTTTATGATACGTGGTAAAAAAAATTATCTTCCAGCTACACATCTTATATTAGGTTTAAGCTTTTTGTTTAAACTAGAAGATAGTTCTATTCCTAGGTAAATTATTATAATATTAATTAATTGTAACTGGGATAAATAATTTAATATATATATTTAGACATGCAAATGAACGTAAAATTAAGGGTATAGAATTTGAAGCCTCAAGTAATATTGAAGAAAATGATGAATTTGAAAACGTACCAATTGACGATGAAAGTGATGATGGTAAAAATGGAAATATTTTTTCTATGGCATATATTTATTTAATATTTAAATATTTTTAGATTAATATAAAATACTTTAATTTTATTATTTAGATACTGAAGGGAATAAAAAAAAAACTATTATAACTCATACAACTAATACAGAATTAGAAATTCAAGAGCATCAAAAAGACATAGAATTAAGTCAAAATAAAGAACTATTAAAATGGTAATCAATAGTTATAAATTAATATTGTATACTTTCATTTAATAATAATGTTATTATTTAAAATTCATAATTGTTTTTATAATTTGCTTAGCGATGATTATAATGTAAATGAAAACTCTAATGATACATGCAAATCTATATCATCAGAAAGTGATGGTGTTGGTGACAATGAGATAGAAACCAATAATTCTGGTAATACTTTTGTTTTTAAATAATGATTATGATATATAATATTATTTAAAATGTAATTTCAAATATTTATCTATAAATAATTTATTCAATTAATGAAATAATATTTATAGTTTAAGTATTGACTTGTGGATAATATATTTAAATAAATAAAAACCCAAATCCACAAAAAATTTACTTTTATTTTAAGCAAATACGTATTTCGGTAACAAAGTTACATAGAAAATCTAAATTGCCAATATTATACAATAAAATTCACGTATGAAGAAGAAATAGATGGAAAATTACCTTTTTTAGACCTTTACATAAAAAGAACTAGTGAAAAATTACAATTTGAAATATATAGAAAGAAAACCCACACTTATAGATATATCCATAATAACTCAAATCATTGTTGGCAACATAAAATGGATGCTTGGAACAGTATGGTTCACAGATTAGTAAATATTCCAATGAACAAGAAAGATTTCGAAAGTGAAAAAAATACAATAATAAACATAGTCAAATTCAATGGATATGAAGAAAATATGATTATAAAACTAATCAGAAAACACAAATGGTCAAGAAACATAAGAAACATTAATAAATTAGAATTACAAAATTCAACAAATAAAAATCGAGCAGCTGTCATTTTAATTCCACAAATATCACACAAAATTTCAAAAATATTCAGAAAATATGATGTGGACATATTCTCATCGAGAAATAATAATCTCATGAGTCTATTGGGCAATACAAAAGACAAAATAATCGAAACCGATAAATCAGGAATATATCAAATTCAATGCGAAGATTGCGATAAATGTTACATTGGCCAAACAAGAAGAAACATAGGTATACGATTTAAGGAACACATCAGAAGTATGAAGAATCAGGAAACAGATAAGTCTCCCATAGCAGAACACTTTTTAGAATTTAACCATAATATTAACACAATCAAATTATTAAAACAAGTCACAAATAATCAGGAACTAAATATAAGAGAAGCTATTGAAATGTCAAAAAATAAAAATAATCTGTTAAATTGGGATTTAAATCCATTACAAAATAACTTGTTAAAACTGTTACCATAATAATTAATAATAGAATAACCGGCTTCGTGTGACGACTCATCGTGTGATGACATCATGAACGGGAATATACACTATATAAGGAACATGTACACGCATAGAACGGTCAGTCTGTGTTTTGCACTGATGATGGCAACTTTGTTACCGAAATACGTATTTGCTTAAAATAAAAGTAAATTTTTTGTGGATTTGGGTTTTTATTTATTTAAATAATATTCTATTCTTCTACTTTTTATTTCTAAATTAAATATTTTATTGCTTGACTGAACTTAAAGATATTAAAATTTTAAAGTAATGGTTAACTTTTTGGTCATAGTTACCTCTATATTGTATAATAATATAATATTAATTTAAATATGTAGTGTAAACAATTTTATTACTTCTGAAAATCTATTATATACTATTAATTATAAATTGAAATAATATGAATAATGTATAGTTGTAAGTTGTGTAGTTACATAGTTTAGCACGATATGTGAAAATTTTAAATTTAATTTTAATTTACTTAAATTGATATTGTATTTTACAGATAAAAAAGTTGAAAAGACAATGCCAATTATTTTAAAACGTGGACAACGAGGAAAATTAAAGAGAATCAAAGAAAAATATAAAGATCAAGATGAAGATGAAAGAGATATGAGAATTAAATTATTACAAGTAATATGAATTAAAAATAATAATTATCTAGGTAGTAAATATCAATATAAAATTGAATTATAATAGTTATTAAATTTACTTAATGTATGCAAAATATTAATTGTATTTGATATTTTATATTAACTAATAAAAACTTTATCATACTTACTATTATATACTATTATACTATTTATCATACTTGAAAATTACCAAAAATATCTGCTATCTAATGAAACTTTAATAATAATAATAATATTATTTAGGATGTAAAATAATAGATTAAATTGATATAAAATATCTTAATTGTAAATAATTATTACAATTGATAAATTTTATTTTATGTTTAGAAATTAAAATGTTTTATATTGCTGAAATTTTTATTATAAAAAACTTAATAATATTATTGTAATTATAATTATTATCATCAAGTCTGTTTAATTATTCTAATTAAAACCCAATTTAGATAATAAAATTTGATATTATCTGGCAATATTGTGCAAATTAAAAAAAAACTATATTTTATTTTATTTTAGTCATCAATGAATGAAGACAAGAAACTGAAACGAGAAAAAAAAAAGGATAAGAAAAATAAAAAATCCATCGATAAAAAAAATAAATCTTCTGGAATTAAACAAATATCCGTCAATCCTTTGCCGACTTTTAAGGAATTACCAAAAGAAACAATTTTATTTGATGAAAAAGCAGAAGCTATAAATAAAACTGAAGGTAATGAAAATTCTGAGGATGATGAAACAGAGCCAACAGATCAATCAGAAATACAAATGCTAGATTCATTAACTGGTATTCCTTATACTGAAGATGAATTGCTTTTTGCTGTACCAGTAGTTGCACCTTATACTGCTCTTACAAATTATAAGTAATTATATTAACAGTCTCATATTTAATTTAACTATCTACTTATAATTATTATTATTATTATTATTATTAGATACAAGTTGAAATTAACACCAGGAAACACAAAACGCGGTAAAGCATCCAAAACTTGTTTGAATTTGTTTTTAAAAGACAAGGCAGCAACAACAAGAGAAAAAAACTTAATGAAGAGTGTTAATTTGCAGGATATTGCTAGAAATATACCAAATGGAGTAAAATTGTCTGCTCCATCTCTCAGCAAAGTACTTAATAAATAAATAATTTGTATTTATTATCATTGTTGATAATGCATTTGTAAAATTATTAATTTAATAATTGGAGCATAAAGTATGTTTATACATATTAATTTAGTGTTCTATAAACATACAGACTGATGAACACAAAAGCTTAATGTTATATTTTGAAATAAAAATATATGTTATGGTTTATATTATAGTTATATGTTTTATATTATTCTATATATATAAAAAAAATAATAATAATAATAAATAAAAAATAAAAAATAATAAATAACTTAGTGTCTTTTTAAATGTATTGCTAATTTATTAATTACAATTACTATTTTACACAGTTGAGGAAATAAATTTGTTTAGTTTGTTTTAGTTTTTAGAAAAGTTAAATTGTTCAAGACATTGATTATTGTAGTGGTAATACATAATGAAAGATTTAGTTTAAAAACACTGAATACATTAACTTGTAGAGTTGTAGGAATTTAAAATTGTATTACTAACGTATGAAGAGGTATAATATTATTTAATATGCCATTTTGGTTATTGATGTATAGTACAATCTAAATAAAGTACAATTATCACAACAGCAAAAGGAGCTGATACTTCTGTGGAGGGGATACAGGTCTAAAGAGAATAGCATTGAATTTTGATTAAAATTTGAATGCAATGATAAATCATTACATTTGGAAATAAAATTTTAAGCAAAATACTTCAAATAATATATTTATTTATTTATTTATTATTGTTTAAACGGGCGATGCCCTTTTTTACATTGTTACAGAAAACAATTAAATTAATTTAAATTAAAGTAAATACACAATGTGCCTATACACATTTATAATAAACTACAATATATAATAATATTATATAATAATACTAACATACAAAAAAAAAGTTACATTATAAAATTGAATTATTAAATTATTAAATATATATATTGATTAAAATTCTTACATTTATCAGTCTCTACGATTAATATATTTATATATAATTTCTCATAAAATTCTTAAATGAGTAACTTAAATACCCAAATTTGACAGTACTTCGGTCAGAATTGTTTTTCAAATGTAATGATTTATCATTGCATTTAAATGTTAATCAAAATTCAAAAATATATAGTTTTGCAATCTTCTTTACATCTGTATCCCTTCCACACTGGTATTCCTACCCTTGCTTTTTATCCTTTAAACAGCTACAGAAAAAAAAAATCGTAAATGTAATATTCACAATTATTTGGAGTTGAGTTAAGTAATGTATCATCAATCATCAATTATCAATACTTCAGTAAAATTTTCAAACTTTAAAACTCAAAATTGCCAATTTATTAATCATATTGATAAAAATGAGAATTTTAGGAAATATTTAAAGTTCTATATTTTGTAGGAAAATTGACGTAAAGGTTCCAAAGTTGTATCATATATATATATATATATATAAATATAGTAGCTATGTGAACATCCAATACAATTTTCAAGCCTCTAAGTTTAAAATTGCCAAAATTGCACGAGTTGTCGTGAAATAGTGAAATCGAATTGTTGAAATTTCAGTTTTCGTGAAAAATGCCGTTTTTTCATCATTTTTTGGTCGTTTTTCCTATCCCATAGAGTCAATTTTGAGAAATTAAAAAAATATCCTAAATAAAGTACGAACTACATCCACTTTCCAACCGGAAACATATGCTATTTGAGAAAGTCGGAGCATTATTTCGGGTCGGAAAAGTGTCTTCATACATAAAAAAAGAAAAAAAAAAAAATACGCATTATTGTAAAACCCCGATACATTCTTTGCGTCACTTAAAATCTAAAGTTATTTAATTTTATTAATTTTTAAAAGGATTTAAATTAATTCTTTGTGTTACTTGTGAACTACAATTTTTTTTTTTTTAGATTTAAAAGTATAGTAACATCATATTTTAACTTTACTAAAATTAATAATAGATAAATTAGATATGTATACGAAGTGAATTTTAAATATTATACTAAATATTATATTATTTTTTTATTTTAAACGTATTATCATTTCTGATTTTATTTAGTAGCTACTAAATTTTATCACAGGAAATGTCATTTACTAAATAAATATTTAATATTAATATAATGATAAATATTTTTTAATTACCACGAATTCATAACTGAATTGTTTAAATTTATATTTTATTATCTGGAACCCAATCGTAGACAAATTGTTTAGATGTATGATAGAATAAACCATCAGGCCAAATATTGATAATTTTGTTTAGAAATAAAATTTAGCGTATTTCAAAATGTTGTTTATATTAGTAAGTAAATAGGTAGGTATTTAGTATTTCACATAATTTGATAGTAGATGATCTAACCAATTCCGAATAAAATATTTCAAGGCTATCAATTGAATTTATTATTTGGAATTATGATTATATGATATCCATATATACATGTATGACTTTAAATATTATTATTGATTACAGAATTCGTTGTTTTTAATTATTAATGATTTTAATAATATTTTCAATGTAATAAATTATAAATCAAAATTTGAAATAAATAAATCCTTTTCATAAATACGGCCACAATTTGTTTTTTTGTCTTGTGTTTATTTTTCGATAACTAAGTCTCGACTCTCGATAATATTGTCAGATGTTTGCATATATTGTAAACTAACAAAAATGAAATTGAAATAACGAAATAAATAATGTTTACATACTTTATTATTATTATTATTATTATTATTATTATTATTATTATTATTATT